>CAJQZN010033068.1:0-17581 GCA_907164685.1 Colias eurytheme
TTATTGTATAATTTTCACACTATTGGTTTTAAACTCAAACTCAAACATTTATACAATTAGACTTCTTATAGAAGCACTTTTGAATCGTCATAACAGTTTAACAGTTTTAACATTTACCACCAATTCAGAAAGCAGTATCTATAGAGAAGAAGAAGAATCTATTTAATCATAATCGTAATCTTCTACTTCACTGTAACTTTCATCGCTCGAAGAACTCGATGTTTCGTTGTCGGAATTTCTTAATGTTATTATAAATGAGTCAGTGTAATTATCTACTTTTGGTTCTAATTGAATATATTTTTCCTCATGTTCTCGCGTCTTTCTCCAAACGTCACTAAACATATCCAGACTAATAGCATTTGCTTCCTTTCTAAATAATTCTTCCACAGTTTTCAAGTTAAAGTTCACATTTTGTGATGCTACTTTCCCTTTAATTATGCCCCATAGTAACTCTATTGGGTTGAGTTCTGGATGGTATGGTGGAAGGCGCAATACACTATGTCCATGATCTTTGAGGATTGCATCAAGTAGGTTAAAATTGTGTATAGTTTGGCTTATTTTTTTTAATAATGTGATAACTCTGATTATTAATTAGTAATTTGATTTTTGAAAAAAAAAATGCCGATTTTAGTCAAAATTTATATTTTTCTTACAAGATCCTTATCATCCAAATTTCCACCTTGGTGAGAAAATTGACATTTCTAATGAAAATGAACAAAAAATTAAATGATTTTATTAAATACTGTAAAATAGTCTATAATTCTTCCATTTACTGTATCACAAAATTCTTCATAGATTTTTAGATATTCGTACTACACCAATTACATCATCCTGTATTTATAAACAATTGCAAAATATGACACATACATAGGCCGGGAGATACTGACACAAAATTTCGGGTCATTTGTAACAGAATGGCGGTTCTACAAAGGTCTTATTACGCAATGACTAAAAGAAAAATGATGGTCAGAACTCAGAACGCTGGTACCGGCGGAATAGTCGCGTGGGCGTTAGTCGAACTCGTCGGATAAATAGCGAAAGTCAAACGATTTGTAACACAAAAATTTTAGAATTCACCGATAGCCCATAAAAAAGATGTATGCGGGAGTGTCATGCCATACTTTTCCGGTGTAACTTACAGCCCCCCATACCGACGCAATGCGTTGATTAAAAAAAAAAAATTCAAACATTTGTACCAGGCTAACTTTTGCACAGGTAATCATCATCGTGCAGACATTTACGAAAATCGCCATGCCATACTTTTCGGACGATTCCAAATAGCCACCATACCGCCGAAAATCTGCAAAAAAAAATTTTTTTTCGCCAAACAATTTGTACCAGTATTGCATTTGGATTTTTGGAGAGTATTTGATAAAATGTGACCATTATTATATTTGCCATACTTCTAGTAGGGGGAAAAAGTGCTGCTATACTTGAAAATTAATTTATTCGTCACGTTTCAAAAATACGACTGTACAATACGTAAAATAATTTTTTACAGTATGGGATCATTATATTCTGTTTGTTTGTATACAATTCTACCTAGAAAAAAATATCGCAGATTGCAAACATGGGGCGGATGATTGTAAGACTTAAGCCAAGACGTAAAAAAAAAATGAAAAGAATTGGCGATTTGTACCAGTACGGCATTTTTGGAAAGTATATGATGCAACGTGACCATTATTATATTTGCCATACTTTTAATAGAGGGAAAAATTAGTGCCATACTGCTACAAATCGTTCAAACTACGAATAAAATCTTACAATAAGAAAAAAATCTTATACACATTCGCCACCTCCCACAGGTATGGTATTATCACACTTCTATTTATAATCATTCAGGAGTTGTTGAAAAAAAAATGTAGGGTGGCACAAATCGTTTGGCGAGAAAAAAAAATTCAAAAATTTGCAGATTTTCCGCGGTATGGCGACCATTTGGAATCGTCCGAAAAGTATGGCATGGCGATTTTAGTAAATGGCTGCACGACGATGGTTACCTGTGCAAAAGTGAGCCCGGTACAAATGGTTGAATTGTTTTTTTTTTAATCAACGCATTCACGTCGGTATGGCGGACTGTAAGTCACATCGTAACTGTATGGCATGACACTACCGCCTACATCTTTTTTAAGGGCTATCGGTAAATTCTAAAATTTTTGTGTTACAAATCGTTGGACTTTCGCTATTTATCCGACGAGTGTGACTAACGCCCACGTGACTAGTCCGCAGGTACCAGCGTTCTGACCATCATTTTTATTTTTGTCATTGCGTACTAAGACCCCTCTAGACCGCCATCCTGTTACAAATGACCCGAAATTTTGTGTCAGTATCTCCCGGCCTAACATGTGCAATGTGTAAATGTGTTGACGTTCCAGCTCTTCTTAATATACCTATATTTGTATTTGATATAACTAACTGCTGTATCAAGTATCAACAATGAACAAATTATAAAATTCCGAGTGGCACATAACGTATTATACAGGGTGTCCCAAATGGTTACGTAGCTAGGAAGAGGGGTGATAGGGGTGGTCATGTGAGTCACCAGAAAAATAAAAAAAAAAATTCCCCTCTGGGTATTAAAAAAATAAAAGGCATTTATAAAAAAATTAAAATTTTATACCTTGTGAGGCGATTTTGCCCCCGATGACCTACAATCAATCAAGGACTTAGTAATTACGATTTCACTCAACTTCCTCTAAGTGTACTGAAAAAAAAAAGTACTATGCAACTCCGGCGAGTAACTTAAAAAGATAGAAAAATTCTTATTAGGATATGTAAAGATAATTTTCGGGAACAATACCCCAGCAGAACAAAACATACCAATAACAATGTAACCAAACTAAACACGTTTGGTGGTTCACGTTGGGTCTGTTACCTCGCGATTATCCTGCGATTATTTTGAGTGTTTCTCGTACATTTAATGCATCTAATTATATTATATCCTCTACGACCTGCGTGAGCAATACGTCGGCGGGAAAATTCAAAAATGTGATTTGTATATATGTAGTAAAAGAGCTGCTGTTATTTTTAATATGCATTACGAATTTTATTATATACTGACTAACTACGGAATGTTTATCTACCTACACTTAATAATATTATAAAGAGAAAATATTTTTTTGTTTGTTTCTTATAATTATAGGCTCCAAAAGTACGTCTACAGGTCCGATTTTTATGATTTTTTCACAAATGGAAAGCTACATTATTAGAAAGTAACTAGCGGTCCGCCCCGGCTTCGCCCGTGGTACATATGAAAAATAGATGTTGGCCGATTCTCAGACTTACCCGATATGCACAGAAAATTTCATGAGAATCGGTCCACCCGTTTCGGAGGAGTATGCAGACTAACATTGTGACACGAGAATTTTATATATAAGATATGCTTCATTTTATTTCGTTTTTATCCTGGGTCAGCCGGGGCGAAGCCGGGATCACATAGCATAGATAGGTCGGAACTGGGTACCTAGGTACCTCATTTGTGCCAAAAACGTTGACGTGTTATCAAATAAAAATCCATATAATACATATTATGATAATTTTATTAGTAGATACTAGATAACGTTATAGAGGATATGATTAAAATTAGGTACAAAGGTAGTAAGTACCTAGTTGATACATTTAATTTTTACTTTATAATTTTTATTTATAGAAACATAATTATGTAATTTTTTATTTTCACACAATAAGGTATGAATTGTGTATTTTGTTTATTATTGCAGATACTCAGGAGTCAGGTATCCTATAATCTATACATATAATAAAATCGTAGGAAAGTCAAAACTGTACATTGAATATTTTTTTAAAAGAATACTTGATCCATGATCTATAATCGATATAGAAGCCAAAAATATAGTTTTTAGAATTTTTGTCTGTTTGTCGGTTTGTCTGTTTGTCTGTTTGTCTGTATGTATTTCCGGGCTAATCTCAGAAAGTACTGCATAGATTTACTTCAAATTTTGCATGAATATTCCTAAGAGGTCGGGTGAGGATAGTTTAAACATATTATCATGATATCACCTTCGCGGGAGGAGCTGTGAACCTTTATTTTTCTTACATATTCCGTGTACTACGACAGCGTACAATCTAAAGACTCATGTTTAAATGTTGGTTTCGAGTAAGCCATGCTATTATCTAGCTTTACAAAATAAAAACTATGTCATTTACGTAATTTGGGCAGAGAAACAGTTTAATGAATTTAGTAGTATAAAGACAAATTTGAAACAGCGCCATCTATGAGATTTCGTAAAAATCAAATCAATTTACATGTTATCACTACTGAACAACTGTTGAAAATTAATAATTTAAATATAATCATGTTATTTATTTAACTCTTTAACCCATGTCTTCCCTTCCCTATAAGGTGCGCTTATATTTCGTGTGAATATACTACATTTTTAAAAGTGAGGGTAGATGTTTATTATTTTAAGTCAAACTAGACACCATTACAATTAATCTAATATTGATTGTGTTCATTGGTTACATTTTTAATCTTCGTGTTTTATAAATTTATAAAGAATAGAAAAAATTCGATCACGAGGCGGGACTCGAACCCACATAATTTCGTGATCGAATGTTTCTATTCTTTATAAATTTATTATTTATAAATTTATATTTATAAAGCATTTGAATAAATAAATAAATAAATAAATAAAATTAAAATAAATGTCATAAAACCAAAAATATCAAATTCAATCTTCGTGTTTTGTGAATTTTCACCATGCGTTCCCACAAAAGGTAAGTTGTTACTTTTATAGGTATTTATTTTTATAATGATAGCAATTCATGTTTTTTATTGGTTTTATAATGGTTTAATATTACACTTTTAGAATGAAATAATAAAATGATGACTGACTTTTTGACTTTTACAAGATTTTAGGGTGCGTTGGGAACAGTAGTTTGTTGATAATATTTTATTTGTAAGTAGGTTTTTTTATTGATTTACAATTATTAACGTTTGATTTTTTATTTACAGATTCAATGTTCATAAAATTATATCGCCTTTGGAAGACTATTTCTGCTGACAATTTTACAACACCACTTGAAAATTGATGATTTGATGATGAAGATAGTGGCAGCAAGGATTAAGTGGAAATTAGTAATCATCCGCTTCGTCAATTTTTGACTGAAGTTATTGTCCAACGTATGGTTCAATCATTGGAAGTATCTCGGGTAATTTTGGAGGATATTTTTCAGGAAGGAGAGGAGGGGCAGCCAACCACATATCAAACTACTACGTTTTAGTACCGAAAAAAATGTTATTGCCAAATGAAACATAAATTTTGCACTCACAACTGTACAAGTTATGATTTTTATTCTGACTTTGCTGTTATCTGATTATAATATTTATCGTTATGGCTATCGAGGTACCGACCGTACTGGGATGAGAGTACATGATATTATACCTACTCATCATCCAGGATTGCTTAGGGCATTTTCACACTGAAAAAGATGTTTTCTTTGAATCGTAGTTGCTTCATTTATTTATTTTTAATCATTTTACATAATATGTTTTATATTTGCCCATTTTCATTATATTTTATAAATAAAATGGAACCAACATAACTTTGTTGTGTAGGTATCATTTCTCTATTAATAATCCGTAGGCATATTTTCCGAGCACCCCATTTAAGGTGCGGTCCTGAAATTATAAAAAGTTAATGTATACTTTTGCCTAATATAAGCTCAAGATCATTTTTAGATAAAAATAACAAAAAGAACTTATTTATTAAAATTTAGTAGATAAAAGAAATTATGTTACGATTTTATAAGAAAACACAGTATATTTATTAGGCGGCGGTGATCTCTTCCAGGCAAAAGATATTCATCAGCTCAATAAAATTGAATAGTTGTTGTTAGTTATTCTTTAAATTCACTGATTGTAATGAGCATTTCCGCATGCAAGTTGTATCGTAGTTTAGATATATCATAGTTTTGACACATTACAGTTCCAACAAAACCCTCAAATTTTTGAGCAGAGTTGAGCAAGATAATTTAAAAAATGTGCTGTGTTAAGTATTATAGAAAAGGTTAGTTCGTTGATAATTATCATTTCTTCATCATTTACATGGGTGTTGTTAAATGTTAGTAAAAATAAACTTTGACTGTTAATACTTTTGTTCAGTATTTACCTGTATGATTTTTGCTTGGTAATTAATATGTATATTTTCATGTCGTATAGCTAATTATAAACATAAGTGTGATGTGAAACTAGCTGGATTTATTTTTACACACTCACAGCCATATATTTTATATTAAAATAGTGTAAATCATAATATTTTTTCACAATTAAAAATATTTCCTTTTTTCTGATGGTGTTGGCATCGAATTAAACCGCGCTGTCGTTTCGTTCACTAAAAGTGATGTTATGAGGACCGAATATGTAGCCGCCTCAACTTACGGAAACGAGAGTAACCTGCGTTGTCTGTTAGTTATTGTATAGTCGAATTTAACGTTACATGGAAATTGGAATCTAAATATATTATGTATACTTAGGTATATTAAATCTGTACATGAAATATATTTCCTAAATAACTATCACGGGGTGATTAGGGATCGACACTGATGCCAAAGAAGCAAACAGTAAAATTTTTGTCCGTATAACCGGTATAGAAACAAAAACTACTCGACGGATTTAAACGAAACTTGGTACAATTATTTTTCATATTCCTGAGCAGAGCAGTAACTCCATTTTTAAGCTTTCGTCGCGTGTGCAACCTTAATGGTTAAAGCTACACAGAAATCATGTATGAAAGAAATGTTCTCCTTATTATATAAAAAATATCTCCCGACATCATAAATGTCTATCTTTTATGGTTGACTCACAATAACACGTGTAACTTCCGATAGCTTAGGAGTTCGAAGCTTTCTGATTATATTTGTCTATAACAC
The DNA here is from genome assembly GCA_907164685.1 of Colias eurytheme. Lineage (NCBI taxonomy): Eukaryota > Metazoa > Arthropoda > Insecta > Lepidoptera > Pieridae > Colias > Colias eurytheme. The sequence continues at coordinate 6,886 of CAJQZN010033068.1, forward strand.
TCTCAGTCCGTTTTAACTCAATTTTTATTTTCATGCATCAGTGCCACCTAAAAAATCTTTATCTCGAAATTCGAGCAAAGCTAAGAAAATGAGAAATAAGAGTTCTCAAGAATCGTTAGAGGTATACTCTAGGCCGAAAACAACACGTGTTATGCCGAGAACCTGAAACCGCTTCACAACGAGAATTGCGGCTCACAGCTGACCGCGAACGGCATGTACTATCCCGTGAGACCGAAACCTTCACTGAGAGGGTATAACGTCTCACAGCTGATCACGGCCGTCACATTTTATCTCGAGAATCTGAAACTTTTACTCAATATGAAGACCGTTTGACAAATGATAGGGTGCACCATAATATTATTCGATCTCTTGAAGATGAACATGAGCATAAGCAATGACTAGAGTCGGGACGCGAATATTACAATTAATTGAGACAAAAACGATTATTAAGTTTGTTTAATGAAAGATTAAGAATTGAAACTATTCGGTCTCTGGAAACGGACGAATAGCGAGAGGCCCCTCTTACTGCAGACAGATTTCGCATAGTCTTAATGACTTAGAGGTAAACATAGAAGATCAATCTACGAATTCGGTGGTGGGGTCCGACAAATATAAAAGTGGGTTTTCTTATAACCTCACAATTGATTACAGATCATCTTCTGTATAGGCGATATTAACGTAGTATGTTATTTTTGTAATGCTTTAAAGTGGAGTAAGGAGTCGGCTTTCGTTTGAAGATACACCGGAACCTTTGAAATCACTACTTTTAGAGGAACATGACGTGCAATCTAAACAGTTCTTAGACAATATTCGCTCTTATAGTAGTGCGTTTCAAATGATCCTTTGGTGCTCAACAATTATCAGAAGGTCCTTTCATGCTTACTTTTAAGATACCAGGTCAAGTTTACCATTTGATAGGATCCCTTTTGCCTGAAGGCCAACCTAAGTTTCTTTAAATATATTTTGTATTCGACTACAACGAATAGTCGAATACAAGTATTATCAATATTTCTCGAATTTAAAACTGAACTCATTTCACAATTTTAGAACATGTTTCATCAGGTTAATTCGTATGTATGCAGTTTTAAATCGACATTAGAAGCTTTTCCTCAAGATGGTGATATTTGTTATAAATGCCGATAGACGGACGTCTATCGGCACTCAGGAACTCCCTGGGCGTGTATAACGCCCAGGCCACAGTATTACAATTTTTCCTACAGCAGGGCGACGAATGTATTTTCGCATAGCAAAGGAGGGGAACTCGCGGGGGGTCAAGTGACGCGGGCCACGTACCATTAACATGCTTAGTTTGTGGTACCGAGCGCGAAAGAAAGTCATCGTGTTTTTGTTTTGTTACTATGTAAACTAACGTAATTTAATACTTAGGTACATATTCTATAACGGTGCGCTCAAACTGTTAATCTACATTTAATTTAGATTATTATTTGAAATACTAAGTAATGTAGAATTTAAATCACATTCCTTCATGTTTTCCTCAGATTTTCAATTTTCTCCGATTTTAAGATTTTCAGAGTGTTCAATTTTAATGTAGTTAAATTTTATAAGAGACAATTAAGAACATTCAAAAATAAAGTGTCACGTATTTTTTTTAAACGACGAATGACCTAAAACGACGTAATCGCGGACGAAGTCGCGGGCAACAGCTAGTCTATATTATATAGTAATTGTTATTCAAGAGCCATGTTAGTAGTACGTAGTACGTAGTAATTCATTACATACCACTACATAATTTATCAGAGTAGGTACCTCAATACCTTACCTCAAATGATGACTCATGACTTTTTTTTGCTAATGTGTATCTAATTGAATGCCTTTTAAATTGACATCAAAGTAGAGGTTCTCAGATATAAATATTATTTTAACATCATCCTCTCAGTAATTTATGAAAACCTAACTGCTCGCCCCGGCTCCGTTCAAGTTGACTTTTGTTCTAATTTTGAAGTGAAACTTCTTAAGGCGCGTCGCGAGTAAAATTTAAAGGTCTCGTCATAGCGATACCGTCACGTCATGGGGTAAGGCGACGATTTTGGGACCTTTAAGTCAAAGAAGTTTCACTTCTAAAACGTGCTCGGCACATACGCTCTTGCTCTAGCTTTAGGTTGATTTGATAGCCGTAATATCACATAATATATACATATAATGAAGTATGTAATATATATAACAAAATATATGTTATTGAAATGATTTTTTTTCAGTGGAAAAATTTATTGATGGGTTGTTTACAAAAGAGGCCACCGAGCAGCCCTCGGACACACAGAAACCTGAGGAACTTGACATGAGTTTACCAGAATGGTACGACGAAAAAAAGTTTAATCAGTAAGTTTATTGATATATAAAACATTTTAACTTTGCCATATGCAGAGGAAGGAAGGTGGACGTGGAAATTTCATCCATCGAAAAAGGGAGGATCCTCGATCAGTCTACTCGACTGGACGGCCGTTATCCTCATTGGATAATGTCGAAAAGTTGTATATACTTATGCTCTGTAGCGAAAACATTGTTCTTTAAATATCCATAATTATTTAATTAGTAGAGTGAACAGGTACCTACTAAGGAAGCGCGTTCCATCTTAGACCACATCTTTGCTTAACATCAGGCGAGATTGTGGTCAAGCGCTTCCCTATCAACAATAAAAAAAAATAAAAAAAAATTATCACCATGTTGATTGTAACTGGTTAAACCCGTAGTTTTACGAAGAACCAATTGAATTTGAGTGAAAAGCTAAGTTATAGGAGTTATGACTTCGACACACTTATTTTAGGTATAAATTGAAATAAGAGAACAAAAACAGAAAAATTAAATTATCCCCACCGTCGAAGATGAGGCATAGAATTTAAGTTTCTCATAATTATACACAATCAATTTAAATGGACCTTATTACGTTACAATGTAAATCTTCTATATGAAAAAAAAAAACTTGATCCAAGATTTTCCGTAATAGGTAAATTAGATACGTTCGCGTTTCAATTACAACGTTGATTATAATATTATCTTCCAATTAGCTACTTAGTAATAATAATTTACTGTCGTTAGAAAACAGAAAATGAATTAATCTGCACTTCTTTCTAGAGCACGCCGCTTCTACTGGGACCATTGCTTCCAGTTCAGCTCATCTATGCTGCTTGGATTGGTGATGGTATTCGCCGTGCCTTCCATACTAAAAGTCCTTATTAGTACACGAAGATCGAATTCTGCGTTCACATCGTATAGAAGATACCTTTCTACAGTACTTCATACACAGTCTTGGTTCGAATATGACTTGAAACCAGGCAGCATGTGAGTGCAAATTAATATTTATAAATAATGCACACCGAAGATATATCGTGTCACGTGAAAACAACATACCAGCTAGGTATTATATTATATGTCATTATCGATGCATCGAAAAGAGGATACTAATTAAAAAAAAAATAAACTAATTACGTTTAATTTTATTAAAAAAATATACAGGTATATATATCTTTTAGATCCTGGAAATCGCTATTTACTGTACGCGTACGACATATAAAGGCGGGGTTAGGAGCAAAATCCAAAGGCCTAGGGACCGTGTCGCAAAGAGACTTGGCCCTTACACAGTTTGGCTTCATCGGCATTTCTATGTTGAAGCCTGATAAATTTGGAATAAGACAAATGGAGGCTGGCGACTGGGAAGCGTATAATCATTTCTGGAGGACTATCGGTCATCTTATTGGCCTGGAAGATAAGTAAGTAAATTGCTAACATAATAATCACTAATGATATTATAAATTCAAAATTCGATTATTTTATTTGGATTTATTTGTTTGTTAATCTTTCACGAAAAAACTGCGGGTCCGATTTGGAAGAAATTTTACATTAATATAGGTTACTTATACATAAGAATAACACACGATAGAATATTATATGTATTATACTTATTTTTTCCCACGTGTCCTTCTGCGGGTGAAACCGCGCGGCACAGCTAGTTATATCATACATTTTTTTTACGAATTGTATGTAATCGAATAAATAAATTCTTTATGTAGGTACAACATTTGCCGACCAACTTTCGAAGAAACCCGTCAGGTATGCCAGATCTTGCTCGAGCGAGTGTTCACTCCTTGCTTGGAGAATGTTCCAGAATATTTCGAGCACATGGCCAGGGCAATGTTGGACGGCATGTGGTGTGTGAACCCGTCAATAGATGTGGACGGCTTGATGTACTGGACAAAATATATGGCAGATGTACCAGGCTACGTTTATAATGAAAGCGATAGATACACCTTCCAAAATCGCCTAAGAACACTTTTAAAGGGTAAACCTGAAGACACGGGTGAGTTATCTTAGCAAAATCATCGATCGTCGTTATTTAACATAAATATTATCGCCACGCACCTGTCTTAAATTGTAGCATGTTTAATCAATCTATTTATCCATTAAAATTCATTTTAAAAGGGGATAAAACTTTCCTAATGCAATATTATAGGGTTATTTTCCGAAATTATTATAATATTATCTCCGGATAATTGAGATGAAGAAAAATATGCAAATATGTACCATAAAAAATAGGGACCTTTAAATAGCCCGATACTATATATTTTTTCATTATATTTTCAGGCGTGGAAGTCAATGCATTAATACCAGAACCACTCGTCGAAGGAACTGGCCGCTCGAAGCGTCTGCTCTACCTACACGATTACGATAAAATGGAGTCTGTGCCAGAATACAAGAGCTTGAATTTTGGGGCAAGACGTAAAATGGCGTTCAATGCAATTCTGGGGTACATATACAGCACGTGGTTAGGACGTTGGTATTTCAACTTGAACTTCAGGTTCAGTGTTCTCCTCATGAAATACTTCCCGTACTTAGCTTTCTTCAGATTTGGTTTCTTCGCGTCCTTTGTCAATATCTTCGAAGAAGATCCGATAGATAACACAGAATTAAAGCCCAATAGCGAATATTTGAAACCAAAGCCTCCTCTACCGTGGTATAAGGAAATTTTATCTTTCTAATTACGCAATCGGGAGGGAGTATTTTTGACGTAATAATTAGTAAATACTATTCCACACAGGCTGTTAATATTAGTCAAATATATATCTAATATGCAATACAGTAATAGTAATTTTAACTTTTGGAAATTATAAAGACTTGATATTCAAATCTGTATTAGTAAGCTCTCTTTTGGGACGATTGAGATTAGTAATGCAACTTAGACATAACAAAAATGTTTATGGGACCAATTTATATTCTTAAAATAATAATGTTAATCTAATATGGACAATAAAGTTTTATTTATTGTTAGACAAATGTGTACGTATTAGTTTATTATATTAACTAGTATCTGCGTAGCGTATACTTAATATTGTTATTTATGTACTTTTATCTATTTATGTTATGTATCATATGTACTTTTATCTATTTATGTTCCCTTCAATTATACAAATTGGTAAATGCTCAAATATTATAAAAGTTATACGTTTCAGGTATTAAGACGGACTCTATCTTTCTTGAATTTATGTTATAAGTTAAAGAGAGATAGCAATAGATCAGAGGCGGCTCGCCCTAAGGAGCGCTGGTGCAGTGAACTCCCATAAATAATTATAATAAAATCATACTCCTTAATTTAATTATTAACATTAATTATTACTATTTAAAATCAATCGTAATCTTTAAAATTACTGTTAATACCCATGAATATATCCATCGTTCCATCATCCCATACACCTGTATAATACCTACTGTATTATGTAACGCGCGAAGCGGAGCGCTCACAATTGCGCTCCAATGAAAAAAGATTTAGTACATTTCCTAATACGAAATCCAATAGGAGTGAAAGAGAGGGTTTTGCCAGAGCCCTGCGCGTGAAACAGAAGATTTTCTATGGAAAAGTAGCAAAATTCGGAGCGCCGCACCCGCAAACGTTGCCGGTTCGTTTTTAGTTTTTACCGCCCGGCAGGACAGCGATTGCGACGTTGCAAGTTGCCACTTCTATAATATAAACAAGCACTCGAGTCAACTTCAATGCACGCGCGCGATTCATGCAATTTTCTAATTAAAATTATAAAATACGTGTTGAAATAGCCTGTAGTTATCAGTATTACTTGTGAGTGTTAAAATGAGCAATAATTAGAATGTGGCGTTCATTAAAAAGTGTGATAAAACGTTACAAATTCGGCTTGAATGTAAAGCTAAGGGACCGCCACGGCCTGAACTTGATCACGCAAAAATGTACGACAAAAACGAAAACATATACGCGTGTGTTTAAATCTGAACAATATGTGAAAACACCGTGGTTGTGTGGTTGTGATGAAAGCAACAACATACATTTACGAATGTCTTGTCGCTTTAAGTTATAGATATTTTTGCACACCAAAAAGAAAGACGTATGTATTTCCTTTAAAAGTATTTTTTTTGATAAATGTACTGCTTTACACCATGTATTTTCAGTGTTTTATTTCAAGTGAACACCCATAAAATTTTGTCACGATCCGCCTCTGCAATAGATATCCCTCAGATATACTGTGATTATTTTTTATGCGACGATCGGTATCTATATTCAATATGGATAACTGTGATTTCCATTACTTATTATTTTATTTTGCATTTTTTGGTATGTTTTATATTTATTATTGTATATTTATGATATTATGACGAAATCAGTCATAAGAAATCTATTAGTAAGATCAGTGTTACCATTGTTTTTAACCTGTATTAAGGCATTTAACATTATATTTGACGAATGAGATTTTATTATTTATATTAACTTATATCATAAAAATTGAGGGTATACAAGGTTTAAACGTTATATAACTTGATAGTTATGTATTTAAAAAATACAATAAGCAATAAAATGTGACATTTAAAGTTAATATACGTTCTTGCGTAACGCATCTATTGAAATCATAAAATAAATTTACGAGACTATTTTAATTACAATATAATAAACATTTTTTCAAATTTGTTACAAAAAATAAATGATGACACAATACAATCTCTTTCATTACCATATAATAGCACCTTTATGTATTAAAATAAAAACCTGTTTGGACTCATCATCACATTTAATTATAAGTTATCAAGCGTCTTAATTAATTTTAATACAATACATATAATTATTAATTACTAAACGAAGAAGTCTTGAGCTTTTAATCGCGTTCTCTTAGCGACATTAATTTGCAATAGATTATCTGTTAGATTGTTATCGGTGCTTGTGTTATCTGTGGTAGATGTTTTATTAGGTGTGGCAACCAATTGTCTTTGGGGTGTTGGTGTTTTGGGTAATGTATGTGTGATTCCCATATCGTTGGGAGTGAGTTTCAAACGCGGTGACAGCAAATGTTTTGCCGCCAATTTCCTTGCCGCTGGTGACATGCTCGCTAGCCGCTCCGTGTTCGTTCTGAAACTGTTGAAAATTTAAATTAATATCTCTAATTACGCATGAATCTATACATTTATAACTTATACAATTTGTTTGTTTTTTTAGATTTCTATTCCGTAGCCTTCTTTTCTCAAAATTTAAGGTGCGATATTGTTAAAATTTAAGAGTAATAAATTTTTAAAGTTCACATTGGATTTTGATGCGTTTTTTTAATAGAGTGATTCTCGAGGAAGGCTTTAGTATATAATTTATTAGGTTTTGGACAAGGCAGGTGAAGCCACTGGTGGAACCGTAACCTCTAGAGCTACAGAGTGTAGGTGTAAGTGTAGCCAGTGTTATGTATAGTAAAAAGGTGTAAGTGTATATGCTACAGTCAAAACCCTGGACCAGTCAATATCCTTATTGACGGTTATTAAGGTTATTGACTAAGGGCGTCGTCAATATTCTTATTAAAAAAAATCAATAGCGAGGTTTACTTGCCCATTACAGAAATATTTAAGTGTTAAAATCTATTCAGTACGTTGGTTAAAACCTATATTGACTGAATGTCTGCTCTTTAAATCAGTCAATAAGGTTATTAACTAAGGGTATCGGTCAATATCCTTATTATCTGATTTTATTTGACAAAATTAGTTAAAAAAAGGTAAAAGTTAATAAGGATATTGACCGACGCCCTTAGTCAATAACCTTAATAACCGTCAATAAGGATATTGACTGGTTTTATGGTAACATATAAGTACCTCTGCGGCGTAGGTGTTCGTCTCGGCGTGGTGGGCCGGCGGCGCCGCGCCACGCGCTCCGCGAGCTGCATCGCGAGCCGCTCTCGAGCTCCCCCCTCGAGGATACGGTACGCGGCGCCTGCGCCCACACTGCGGCCACAGAATACATAAGGCTCCGTGCAGACAGAGAGCGTTCTGCGGTCCGCGTTCTGCGTTCTGCGTTCCGCGTTCTTTGTGATGCGAAGGATCTATAGCGCCGGCGCACACAGAACGCAGTCAGAACGCGGAACGGAGAACGCAGAACTCGGACCGTTCTCTGTCTGCACGGAGCCTAATAGTAGCTAAACGCTACAGAACGGACACTCTCCGCCTCCCGCCAGAATTAAACACTTACCTCACCCCGCACGATCATGCTATAGATGGCCCGCATTTTTCTACAAGAACGATACGCAACGAAGATTGATATTAATCAAATTGACTTAAAGTAATTTTATTATTTTGGATTTGTGATTATCGTTTTTCGTAGAAAATGATTAGATATTGTGCTGTTTACAGATGTATATCATCAGAAAAACGCGAATTTTTTTTACGCTAGTCACAAATGTGCCAACCATAAAGCGTTAACACACACATTTGCAGTCTCTACAGTGTGACTGTCAAAACGATAATTTTGTATGGAATGTCCGGGGTGTGCTACGGGAGTAATCCATAATTATTAATATCATTTAAATTGACGAAGAATAAACTAATAATATACTATACTATACTATAGAGCGTGCCTTTATACAGTGTGGAAATTTTCGATGGGCCCTGGATAGAAAATACTTGAAATACTGAAGATATCGATATCGAAAATCTTTGAATGCAGTTCTATTTATTTTTAAAAATAAAGGAATGTTTTCTTTCAGCAAAATTTGAAATAAAACATGCTATCTTTCATTTTCGATATCTTCAATATTTCAAGTACTTTCCCTCCAGGGCCCATTGAAAATTTCAACACTGTATATAGGCACGCTTTAAAATTTGTCCGAGTTTTCTTATGAGCATATACAAAAAAATTTTGAATATTACCACGAAAAATGTTGTTAATTTGAATGAATGTTTAATACAATGTCCTTTGGACATTTTTTGACGAAATTTTAATGGGTTTTGTAAGTTGATTTGATTATGGTACGCGAATTTGTTCACACGAAAGATGAATGAAGTAAACTGAAATGTGAGCTTGTTTAACTTAACCATATTTCTACAAAGATATTTACCATTAATTTGTTCATGTAAGAATATTACGATGTGCAGTGTCATGACCACGAATTTATAGTATTATTAAACCGTTATTCAACTTTAGTTCATTCTTTTATGGATGAAAAATAACTTTAACAAAAAATATATGTATATATATTTATTTGCCAAAGAGAAGGTTAATAAAATAAGTACCAATTTCGACAGCGGACCCCGCACTAGGCACAGCCTGTCTCGCGGGGCCATACAACAATTGTACGATAAAAATGGAGGTTCACAAAGGGTCCAAGACAAATTTTTAATAAATGTTTAATATGTACAATGAAACTTCGAACAGTTGTTTATACCAAGTTAACCATAAAAAATGACAATAACAGAAATAAAACAAGACTCACGCAGGCAACGGAGTATCACCACCGTCCAATCTAAACGGTGTACCCTCGATTTCTCCCCACGTCATCAAGGGAGACTCATCAGGTCCATCACCAGGTCTTGGAGAGGGCGTGGCTACGAAATCGTACTGCCCAGTTGGTTTCTCCCCCGATATGCTTACACCATCTACACCGATTTTACCCTTGTCGTGAGCATCCTGAAAAAAAAATTGGTTGTCTGTAAAGTCGGTTTACTGACGATAGTTGAACGTGACAACGTCCGATTGTGCTTCTTTGTCGCTCGTTCCGCGCTCTCGCTTGCACTTCAAGCCTTACATGGAACGCTTCAGAGCGAGGTAACGCCGTATGAGTCATATTTTTTCGTGCGTGCAGCCGGCTCCATCGAATTATAAGACGTTGTCACGTCAATAATGTGTAACGTAAAAACTGGTGCGCAAAGGAACTTGATTTATTTTAAACAACCAGAGATGAAATATTTCTCTTGTTTCTAACAATCTTATGCGCGCATTTGATATATCGGCGGCGAGTACCAACTCTAATCAATTATAGCTATACAGCTAGCTATTATTTATGCCTAAAGTTGATTTCGGAGGCCAAGACCCACTACGGGGGTTTCAGCGCCATAGGAGTGAGTAAAGATGACTTTTGTTAGTGAGTCAACCGTAAAGTTCTGTACGAAGTACTATTATATATAAATAGCTTTACTGAAGATAAGTATCAATGTTTACAAATAATATAGCTTTCATAAAAGAAAGATTTAAACTTGATTTAAAACAATGACGATTTCCTAAGTATTCATATCATTTACAAATAGAAAAAGAAATATACATTCATACAAAGTACAAATGCTCTATTGATGAACTATAACTTACTTGAGATCTCGCAATAGCACTTATAGTCTCCTTATTTTTAGCATAATCAAACGGTTGAACTTGAAGCCGCGTATTGTGATGCTGTAGGTCGGGCTTCGCACTCGGAACTTGGGACTC
>CAJQZN010033070.1:0-15949 GCA_907164685.1 Colias eurytheme
TTTTCCTCTTAAAAACGTCTTAAATAAAGCACGAAATTGGTTTATAATTAAGAAAAGAAACGAACGTTATTACAATGTCACGTAGCTAAGTAATTTGCCAGCTAATTTGTATAGAAATGCGACTCGAATCCAAAAAAGGGGTCGATCGGTGAGGGTAAATTTAAAATGGTGAAATAATATCGTTATTTCGAATTAATTGTGCCTACGTTAACGTTTATACTAGCATCACACACCGGATTCGTTTGGGTTGATCCGGGATTAAATATAATTTAATTCTGGTTCAAAGGTTTTTTTTTGCAAAATATGGATAATTTAAAATTACATAAATTAATAATTAGGTATAAATAATTTAATTAACACATTGTATCTATGATTTAACTCGCTAATATCTATCAAATATATGTATTTGATTTAATCTAAAAAAGATAGTTTGCCGAGCACACGTGTCAGAAGTGAAACTTCTTTGGTAAAAGAAGGTACCAAAATCGTTGCCTAACTCTGAGACGATATTGCCATGACGCGACCTTTTATTATTATAGAAATATTACTCTCAACGCGCCTTAAGAAGTTTCCCTAAAAAAACCTGAACCATTCCAATAGTCACGAATATTGTGTCTATCGAGTAATTTATAATATTAACAATTAAATTACCAAAATATACAGTGGTAGAATATTGACTCTTATACCAAAATGTGCCAATTTTTTCCAACAGGCGCTTCGTTTTTAGAGCCCTAATATGGCTCTAATCAATAACCTATAAATGTAGGATACGACTGCCTTGGGATCAAGTTACTACTTGCTTTACTTAGTGATTTTATATCTGCTATCAATCCGCAACTCTGCACTTCACTTTATAAAGGCTGTTTCATACGATACTAGAGTAAATTCAAGGTCTATTTTCATGCTACGAAAAATTCAGTTTGAAAAATAAATTGAAGTAGGCAAGTTATTAAAGAAAATACTTATAGAAGAATGCAGAAAAATATATGCGGCGGGCGGTACAATCGATCATGATTGTAATTTTAATCAATTTGTTAAAATTATGAAAGCGCTCAGGCCTTAACAGATTACACAAAATAGTTAACCACACAGTTTATCGATGTCATCATTAGCTAATTTGTATATACAAGAAAAGTTTCTAGAATAATAATTTATGTAAAAACTTATTCAAAACCCATAGCCAGCAGAATATTCTGTATTCCTTCGACCCAAGTTATCGCACGACAAAATTCCCAAAAACCAAGTCACGTCTGTAAAGGCCTTATATTTACAACTCTGTCAATCCGTCGTTCGTGTGTTTGCAGCCGTTTTATTGTCCGCACCTTCCGTTGATGTGGCTTTGCACTAACCTCAATTATATCATTCGCAGAGAGCATGCTTTTATGTTCCCTTCTAGAAAATTCTGACGTTTTTAAGGTTTTGCGTTATATCTATAAGAAATCCCACTAGATTTCATGGAATTCTTTTCCATCATCATCATTATCACCCAGAAATTGTTGTTAAAAACATCCTTATTTTTTAATTATGAAGGTATCCGTATATTTCTCACTTAGAATATACAATAATTTTATGCAAAATAATTATTTTGTGAAAAAAACAATTATTAAAATGTTGGTACTTATAACTTTACAAACAAGCCAATATAAAGAAACATTTAAACTGAACTTAATTATTATCATCTAAGACGACGCAAAAAATTAAATCATTTTCATATATAATCATTTTTACGGCGTTATCTTTCAAAGGTCTGAAACCATTAATCCACGAAACAAATCAAAACAGCGCGTATTAGCAATCATATTAAAATAATATTATATTCACACAAAAATAACACAAATCATAATATTATTTATTATTCTTTAAGCTACAATTTACAAATATCCAGATATATTTCATTTCACTTTCGTCAAACAACAACCAATTTGTACCCCACGGCAGTAGGGTGACGTTATTGACACAATAAAACGGGACAGTCCCCTACGTATTGACCACACTTTACTGCGGTAAAATGGGACAGTAAAATTTTTATACGTTGGCAACTTACGGTGGATTTGATGGCTTAAATGAACGGAAAATTATATGTATGAATTATTCAATGGTTTTCTATTAAATTTCTTGGAGGTTTTATAATGTTTTCTATGTTGCATATTTTTTATTTTTTTGAATTTTCAAATATGTATTTTGTTTTTTAATACGTAAGTTTTTTTTATATTTAAGATTGTTTTAAGAGTAACTAGAATTGACATTTGGTTAGAGAAAGACAGTTGGTCGAGAAATTGACCATATTGTTTATCTATTTTCAATGAAGTTTTATATCGTGAGGAAATTATCATTAGATAAATCTGCATCGAAATTATAAAAGCCTAAATAATATTTTTATTGCAATATGAGGAGAGAGATTTTAATTTAACATGTACAAGAAAACGACACACTATAAATAGAGCTGTAGAAATCACGAAAATGATAGGTACCAACTACCAATATATTATTATGAGATATAATATGGAGATATTAAAACCGACAAATAAGACATATACAAATAAATAGTTAATATCTGCGTAAGCCCATTCCCATATCCTTCATTTATTCATACGCAGTCGGTTAAAAATGAATAAAAAATCTTCATAAGGCATGCCCATGTTAATAAAGGTGGGTCATCAAGCATATACCGCGGCTTCGCTCGTAAAAATCCCTGTGATAAAGTATAGCCGTATTCTCGCTGGCCAATGTGCGTACGTGATTCTTTTTGTAGAGTTATGCAGTATAGACGGGGCAACGTCAATAAATCACTTCATAGTATGGAAGTCGCCTCTGTTTGTTTCTAGTGGTTGATATATACAATTTTTTTTAATATGTTTAATGAAAACAATCAAATCGGTAATCTTGTTCTTAAGTTATAGCGTGACAAAGAATTATTTAAATCAATACGTGTGTGCGTAGATCATAAATTGTATATTTGCTGGCTTAAAAATTTAATTTGGATGATTAGAACTTGTTCTATAATTCCTTGCTTCAACTAACAATTTTTTTTGCTATAAGTAGCACGTAATACTCAATAGTTATTACGCTATACATAAAACAACCAATGACGTCATAGATATGCTGAATTATTGTTTATACATCATCATAATCTTCAGCCTCATCATCAGTAGGGACACGGGCCTCCTATCCTCCTATACACACGTATAGGCCATAATCCACCATGCTGGCCAAGTGCGAGTTGGCAGATGTCAGATCGAACTTTTACACAGCGCGTCTATACTTCTTATATCTACGTTACATATCGGCAAGGTAAGGCAGTGACGTTTGGGCCAGTTTGAAGAATATCTTCAATAGATCCCAGCCTCACTCGTGATACGAATAAGGATATTATTCTCGTAAGGAAACTGGAAATCTTTGTATTCAAAGGGCATGTGTATGATTTATATTTGAGTGTACAAATGGCGTGGGATTTGAAGGGAATATTCTTTGCTTTCAATGTTTCCTGGATATGTAATGGTCGCGATTTTGTCGTGATGTGATATTTTTTGAGATTTATTTGAATAAGTTTGTACTTTTAGTAATAGTATTCTTAATCGACAGATAGACATAAAAATTTTACAGGAACAATGTCGAACAGTAGATGTATATTGCCTAAATTTATAGTCTTTTTATATATTTCTTAAAATTAACGTTGTATATTTATTTTCCTTTTTTCCATATGTGTCGCCTGAAATTTTATCTTCTAAGTGTCAGATTTTCAGAAGACATACGGCACAGATTGTTTATCGATGCCCTTTTCTTTCTTTATGTTTGACTCTTGAGTCAAAGAAAAAGTGCTCCAGTTTCAATATATGGTACGAAAAGAAAACATACACCCTGATCGTGTTAACCAGAATTCCGTTCAGAAACACGTCACAAGATCAGTGTTTACCCCGAGGGTGCATCCCCACACGCCATTACAAGATACAAAAAGATCACATTTGATACACATCAAGAATCGAACATTAGCCACCGTTTTTCTTCACTTAGCTGAATGTAGGGGGATATTGCTGCGGAATAAACGCCGCGTTTAAAAAAAATATTTATCAGATTTCTTAACAAGGATGAGTATTTAATGAGACAAACATAGATAATATTTATATCAGCACAATTTAATACAACACACACAAAGCTATTATTTATAAAAATGTATTAACTATTAAGTATTTATTAGGTCTTGTAATTAAATTGTATTGTGTGTAATTTCTTATGATATTGTTAAGGACTCGGTTAAGGACTAGGAGATGCTTAATATTGCAATTAATTTAGTAGCATACCTAGTAGATAATAATAGACAAATGCATTGTAAAATGTACTTAGCTGTTTCATTTATTGATTATCTTGTTGGTCAATAGGTTAGAGAGCTTTATACAATATGATTTATTTTTTTATAAGTACTATAACTAGTATCACACCCATACTAGGTAATATAAACCATAATTTATCGTTAATTTCATAAAAAATGATCACAATCGTAAAAACATCAAACAAAATAATCCCACGTATGTTTTCATCTATCCAAATTTTCTTAAAAAATTTACATCCAATGCAACATACACCTTATTCCCTATACCATAAATCACATATTACAATACCCACCTAGTATTACAGAAAAATAAATGTAAAAATAAAATCAAACGGAATCACATCTCAATTTGCGCAGATATCTTTTACCCTGAGGCGTATGTAAATTGTTGCCAGTTGTTTGATTGGTCCCATATTGTTGTTCAATCAGTGTTGCCGTTTTTTGAAATGTGGGAAAATAAAAATTCAATTTGCTTAATGTATGAGATGTGAAGAATAGATTGTTTGAGATGTTATTAAGGTTTGATGGGTACTTGTAGGCAGTTTTAATATAGGTTATGTGAAAATGAATTGATGTGATATATTAGTATTTTTAAAGTAATGATGATATTATTATGATGATAGATTTTGAAGGAAATTTTCTTTTCTCAAGTAGATGTAAACATTAAATTTTATGTACGGTGTACGTCGCTAACACCATGTACACTTGTAATTTTAGAATTCTGATATATAAAAAAACAACAACAATCAGAATATATTACTATTATTTTTCGACGATGTTTATATAACAACTCCTAAATATCTAAGTATAAATGGAATATTTCTTACTATATTATAATAACTACGATATAACAAAAATTTAGTTACCATTATTATTTTTAATTGAAAATTTAGCACATATACTAATAATTGTAGTTAATCATCTCAGGAATCGAACCTTCTACCACATAACAAACATCACAACACATCAATACACAACATCTGTCTTACCTTATCCACCCTTTTTAAAGTCGGTATCAAAATAACATTTGGTATGATAAATGAATGTTTCCATGATGTATGATTCAATATATTTCCCGTTTGACATTCATTTTCTGTATTATTTTTATAATTCTCAGAAGTTTCAATATTATTATACTAGCTTCCGCCCGCGGCTTCGCCCGCGTGGTGTTTTGATAAAAGGTAGCTTATGTTCTTTCTGAGGGTCTAAAGATTGTCTGTGCCAAATTTCATCAAAATCGGTTAGAAGTTTAAGCGGGAAAGCGTAACAGACAGATGACGGACAGATAGACAGAGTTACTTTCACATTTATAATATTAGTAGGGAAGTAGGGATTGTATAGGACTTGATAAGCGTGTATTAAAAATGTTAAAATTAAATATTTTTAGTGAAACACCCACATTTGAAATAAATGAAATTTACTTGAGTTATTGATTTCATCTGACTTTACAACCGAAGAAATCCTGTTTTAAATCTGTTATTTTTTTTTTCATTTACATTTTTACTTTTCATTTTCATGGAAGACGAAAGTCCAGGAGAGGAATATGATGATATATACGACCTGATTCACACTAATTTTTTCATTAAATAAAACTTGAAGCTTTCCATAAGCTATTGTTATTATATATAGCAGAAAAAACTTGAAGTTAATTCGGAACGATTGTATAAACTTACTAGCTGCGCTCCGCGGTTTCACCCGCGTGGCTCCGCTCCTGTTGGTATTAGCGTGATGATATATAGCCTATAGCCTTCCTCGATGAATGGGCTATGTAACACTGAAAGAATTTTTCAAATCGGACCAGTAGTTCCTGAGATTAGCGCGTTCAAACAAACAAACTCTTCAGCTTTATAATATTAACTAGCTATTGCCCGCAGCTTCGCTTGCGTGGAAAAGATAAATTTTCATGGTATACGTTTTCATCCCCTATTTTACCCCTTTAGGGGATGAATTTTCTAAAATCCTATCTTAGGGGACGCCTACGTTATGACATCTACCTGCATGCCAAATTTCAGCCCGATACGTCCAGTGGTTTGGGCTGTGCGTTGTTAGATCACTATATCAGTCACCTTTGAGTTTTTTTATATATATAGATAGAAGTATAGATTCACCAAGAGGTAAGAGATTCACAATAATTCAATAAAGAAACTATTTATATTGACTTGAATTTCCGGGGTTCCTTTACGATTTCATATCTCACATACCTTTGGGTTGCTGGCATGTCTAGCAGATAAATTGGATAAATATTTGTATTCGTAACAAAATATGTCATGATAAAGGTTCTTTCTAGCTTTAATCTATTGGTTGTAAGTGAAATAAAATTGAGCAGGTTCGATTCCTGTAATAACTCACATTACCAATTTCAAGAAAAAGAGATTATGTATGTACTATACCTAACTAGGTATATGTAGGTATAATAACATTGAACTTATTCTTACTTATTTTTAATATGTATACTTAAGTTCAAATAAATTAAAAATTAATTGTATCGAGATCATACTCGCGTAGCCTATATATTCGAAACTACCCTCAATTATAGGCACAAAAAATTCTCAACTAAAACAAAACCGAAAAACAAACTTCACATAACTGTAACTGAATTGTGGAGCGAATTGAAATTTCGAATTCCGTTTAAAACTTTCATCTCGTAAATGCTCCAGTTTCCGCTGGAAGTAGCTAGAGTTCGAAATTCAAATTCGAAAAATACGCTCCTTTCCGCTTCCGGCGTTTGATTCCTCCCGTGATACGACGTTTCCTCTGCAGTATTTGAATGTGAACTTATGTTAATGCATTCGTATTGGAAACTGAGATATTGATAAAAATAAAGTCTTGAAAAAAATGTATTGAAATGTGTTCAGAGTAATAGTAAAAATAATCATTGTAATAGTAGCAGTAGCAAAAAAATATGAAATAAATAGGAATTATAATGCTAATAATATGAAAAAGACGATTACACTTTCATCATGCAAAATGAGTAATAAATCATCAAGCCATTTCTCCTTTACTATCTACTATTAAATATGATTTTATTCATAAAGCCTTGCTCTGTGCCAAATTTCACCGTTCAATCGTGTGCTAGTAAAAGTGTAGTATACTTATAAATTGACTTTGCGTTTACAATAGTAGAGACAAAATATATCAGTATCAAATGCACTTACCTAACTACAAGTGCACCATCTAGATGCAGTGGCAAGCAATTTCTACAACACATTACTCTGAATATTGGAATATTATTGTTGCCATAAATCTGAAAGGAACGAACTTAACGGTTTTTTTACGAGTGAATAAAAAGTGCTGTTAATAGATGGTGAGTAATAAATTCTTAAAGAATGCGAATAACTTGAGTGTCAGAGATATTTAAATTATTATTAGTATACTACATACTTTAATATGTATATTTAATTACCGAAAAATAAGGTTCTATCTATTTGCCAACATTTCTCCAAATTTGATCAGACATCTAAAGTTAGGCGTGATCACACTTTAATCATTTGATATCTACAAATTACATTTTTTTTATGAGATTTTATCATTTTATGTTTTTGTGAAAACCATAACCAAACTAACATCCATTCTCTTAACATTAATTGAGAATCGACAAACTGAAGTTGACATAGTGAATAATACATACTTAATTTTATAAGCTAGATTACTGACACAGACACTTAAATAATTACCATTAACCATTCTGAATGATCATCATAATTAGTTCACATTTGTAACAATTGCAGCTATAGGTACATACATGATGATATATTTTTAAGACTTAAATAAAAGATTCAAGATAAACCAAAGAAAGATAAAATTAAACAAAAAGAAAACATACAAGTTTCTCCCCCGTTGATCACAATAGATATGTATCGAAGATTGGCTGACGCAATTTGGCGCTTAGATTGGTAAAAACGAATTGTTTTTTATTTGTTTGTATGTTGTTGTTTTAACGAATACGTGTACATATGAGAATATTCAATTGATATTTAATAAAAATTCTAAAAAGGCGGATGATAAAAATACTAAGGCAGTAATAATTACACGATTAAGAATATAATAAAACATTCCCTAAATGAATGTAACTTCTACGTCCTAAATTTCCTGGTCTTTTTCATCAAACAGGAAAATATTCACATATTATAATTCGTACATAGTTTAGCTATCTATTAGAAAAAGGTGTCAAAAAATTTAGTAATTAACAACAAACAAATATGAAAAAGTGTGTGTGTGCCTTTTGAACTTGATCACTGATGATTTTTGACTAAACATACATTTTTTACCATAGAACTTTAACAGTCAAAATTACATCAACAATTTATTACATTCTTTCACAATTGCTTATTTGTTTCGGTTATAATAAATTCATAAAAAACAATAATTATGACATCAATAAGAACCCCCCGTTCGATCGGGCAACCCTCGAACGATCAAACTTATTACTAAATGTTGCATGCATTAAAAATGCTTTCCTTCCCCGAATTGAAATTTTATTGAAAATGGCGTTTTTATTCTTTCGCGCGGTTTTGTAAAATATGCTGTACTGGGAAGTTATAGTATAGTAAAATTATATAGTCTTACTAGCGGTCCGCCCCGGCTTCGCCCGTGGTACATATGAAAAATAGATGTTGGCCGATTCTCAGACTTACCCGATATGCACAGAAAATTTCATGAGAATCGGTCCACCCGTTTCGGAGGAGTATGCAGACTAACATTGTGACACGAGAATTTTATATATAAGAAGATTATTAGTAGATACGTGTTCAGAGAAAAAATTAAATAGAAATGAGTGCTTAATAAACTAGGTACAGCTTTCATATACTTTATTAAAAGACTAGCGGTCCACCCCGGCTTCGCCCGTGGTACACATTTCGTAATAAAAGGTAGCCTATGTTCTTTCTCAGGGTCTAAAGATTATCTGTGCCAAATTTCATCAAAATCGGTCCAGTAGTTTATGCGTGAAAACTGAAAACCATACATACATACATACAAACCTTTCCTCTTTATAATATTAGTATAGAAAAGGCATATAAGAATATGATTTAATCTTGTATATTATATTAGAAGATAATACAATTATATATTATGTAGGTATTGCTCTTATCTCTTACATCATAATTCGAAAACTACTGCAATAATATCAATATGGAAACATCCTGACCATCCGATGACGTCATCGAATCGATCATCATATTTCGATGACGTCATTATTATCCACATAAAGAGACTTTCAGTTGGACATTCTCATAAACATCCATGTAATTTTTTTAATCCATACTAATATTATAAATGCGAAAGTAACTCTGTCTGTCTGTCTGTTACTCAATCACGCCTAAACTACTGAACCAATTTGCGTGAAATTTGGTATGGAGATATTTTGATACCCGAGAAAGGACATAGGCTACTTTTTATTGCGAAATATGTACCACGGGCGAAGCCGGGGCGGACCGCTAGTAAGAAATAAAATATGAATGTAATTCATCACCTACTCAAATTGCAATCAAAAGAATGAATAATACAAATTTATTCATAACAATACTAATTACACCTCCCCTAATCGATTATCGAACCAATACGCTACGATTATCCATTAAATTCCCCATGAAATTAGCTCATTAATAATAGAAAATCATAGTTTATAAATTGCAACTAATATGTCCGCTGAGCGTGTGGCAGTGACGGGTTAAACTTAGTTAGCGCCTAATTCGGTGTCCTAATTTGTAAATAATCGGAGGAAAATAATTTAAAAATTCAAATTGAACATATTTCATTTCCTCAAATTTGCTTCTTTGAGAAACTGTTGTAATTTTGTAACAGATTTAAAATTAAGAGTAAGTATACGTAATATTATGTTTTCTAAATTTAATCAACTAAAGGTATATACAATTATACATCATTATTAATATTGCACCTTTAATTTGAATTACATATAGCTTAAATATGTAATTCAAATAAACGTTTGAAGGCAGTGGAAACTAATATAGACCGATGGTACATTTTGTTCAATGGTTGCTGCTTTACTGACGACTTTATAGCCAGCTCATATTTTTTTCGTTGCATTTGTTTTAGTTTGATAAAGTATATTAACTGTATGGAAACTGTTACAAATAAACTGTACATCTATTTCTATGTTAACGATTACTTGCAAATTAGGACAATCCAAGCCCCGATTGTTAATTAATCAGCTAATGCTAATCTATTGGTGACGTTTATCGAATTTGGGGCTATTGTCGGCCATACTGTTTGTCACTCAAACACGCTTTATTTCTGCTGCGCTATTTTACCTCATAATATAGCCTCATAAATGAATAAATAATTGATTTTGGATAACATTAGAATGAAAAAAAAAATAGTTAAGATAAATGTGAGACTTAAGACTACAGAGTTTCTTGCAGGCTCTTCTCTGTAGGAACTGCTTTCCGAACCGGTGGTAAATAGTAAAACTATGTTAAGACGATTCAATAGTGCTTCTAGAAAAAGAGTTTGATTTTGAACTTTGGTATGGAAAGAACAACATCTATATGCGTATTTATTATAAAATATACATTATTGAGTTAGTTGAATACATCTCAAATACTATACACATTCTCAAACTCAAGAAAAACCTCTTAATTTTTCACAAAGACAAAAACAACCATAAAACATTTCACCACGAAATATAAACGATTCCACTCGATCGAGTTCTCAATGCGTGACAAATTTTACACTCGTACGCGTGACGTTGTTTTATTGTCGGCTTAATTCATCCGGGTTAAGGCATAAGATGTAGCGATTAGCGGTGAGCGATTAGCGGTGAGCGATTAGCGGTGAGCGATTAGCGGTGAGCGATTAGCGGTGAGCGATTAAAAGCTATAGGCATTCTGGCTATAATAAATAAATTCTAAATTCCTTAATAATTGTTATTGGAGCATGTTTTCTTCCTTATATCACGCAAAACAGCTGATGGTTTTAATTGAAATTTGGTACAGAAATAGATTATATCCGGATTAGCACATAGGCTGCTCTCCTATCAGACTATCACGCGAATGACGTCGCTGGTTTCACTCATAGCATGTTGTTCGTTAACTCAAAAATTGAATTTTAATTGTATTTTTTACTAGCTGCACTTCACGGTTTTACACGTGGCTCCGCTCCTGTTCGTAATGATATATAGCCTTCCTCGATAAATGGGCTATCTAACATTGAAACAATTTTTCAAATCGTACCAGTAGTTCCTGAGATTACCGCGTTCAAACCAACAAACAAAATCTTCAGCTGTATAATATTAGTATAGGTTAAGATGTGGGCGAAAGTAAAACGTTTTACCTTATATAGGCTATATACGCTGCAGTCTACTGTACACTGTACAGGCAGTGTACTGCGCAGATTAACCGATCATAAGTAGGCTCAAAAAACAACTACATGTTCCGGTCTATCTGCGCATGTATACCTGTACAAGTGTACAGGTGGACCTGTCAGGTGACCTGTAACGTATGTGGGAGCCATTAAACAATATTATCTTTCTTACTTAGTTATGACATTATTTATGTAAGTGACATTCGCTATAAGCTTATACCTTGTACGTCAAGTCACTCTAGCGAGTATCGACTGTTAAACTCCTTTTTTCGAAATGTATCCCCGATGCGATTGACCCGCGAGTAGTTTTTATTTGATGCGGTATATTATATTACTTTATACAGTGGGTTTCCTTGAATAACTACTGAAAAAATCTTTAAAAAATCGACCGTACAAATACGGTTTAAATCTAGAAAAGACTTGTTAAGTTTAATTGGTATTAATCGATTTATTTGAACAAGTATAGAAAAAACTTGCTTGTGATATCGACGAACCATTTACCAACCCGCACTTAGCCAGTCTTAACGAAATTAATTTAAATATGTACCTACGTTTTATGCTGTTTAAGAACCAAAGTATATAAACCAATCAATGAAAATAAACTAATTATTTTAATTGTTTTTTGCTACGTTGGTTTGTTTTTGTATAAAATAAACAGAATTTCAAGCCAAGCCGAAGTTTAAAGTTGCATCAGTTGCCTTTTCATATTGCCTCTACGATATTACCTGACATTTCTTTCAATTTAAAAGTATCATCATTTATTTCAATAACAAAAAAAAAATCATCTCTCACATAATTCATACCGCATCCATTCCAGTCCATCAATTCCCGAGACCGCAAGTGCATGAGCTAAGCGTATTGGGTGTCGCCATGATATATGGAGAGACTGATCCTGTGATAAATATGTGAAATGCCATTTTAATTTTGGCGCGAATTTTTCCCGCCTTTTTTACCGACTTCCCCTAATGGTGAGGCTTATCTGTATCTTAGTTATATTGTATTCGTAAAAACTAGTAAAATACAAGATATTTTTTACTAGACAGTGTTTGAGATGTATAATAAAAAAATATACTTAGAGAGAGTAGAGTAAGAATTTTTTAAAGAATAAAAAAAAGTTCGATCAGAAAGACGCAGGTTCGAATCCCGCCTCGTGATCGATTTTGTTATTGTATAATAATTTTTCATTTATGCTATAATACTAATTAAATAAAATAAAATTTAACAGTAGAATTATGAAACCAGAATAGAAAAAAGTCGATTGAATGAATTGAACTTAATTTTTATACCAATCGTAGTTAAATACTATCAGTGAAGATAATTAATCAAACAGACGTTAAAAAGAAGCATATTTAGTTATTAAGGCCGCAGAATTTTGGTCTTTAAATAACACACAATAAGATATAATTTTACATGTACTTAATTCACGTTTATACATTTTCCGGTCAATAAAACAAATATAAGTAATGCAAATCCTTAAAAGCCTCTGAATTTAAGAAAAAAGTACGCTATCGTTATTACCGCAAGTAAACAGGCCGTGAAGGATTAGGCTGGTCATTAACTAGCGTTTAAACTCCACGTTTACTATTTTTACCCATGACTGAGAAAAAAATGACAAGCTTAAATAAATAAATACGTATCATTTTAGAAATATACGATTATAAAACCATAGAAAATTTTGAAACATTTGTTTCTTCATAAACCGTATTATTGACAAGTTTTTGGCACCTCCACGAATTAGGGCCTGTTTTACGACTTACTGATAAAATAGCTAACATTACATTTTAAGTTTTAACATATACGACAATATACCAAAATATTTTCACGCATTTTTTTTTCTGAAATTGATTTTATCGTTTTTAACCGACTTCCTTAAGCCATGAGGGTCTATATTCCACCAAGCTATGTTTGTGTTTTATTGGCTTATGGTCAAGAAATATTCCTCTGTCATTATTAATAGGGATATCATCGACGTATCGTCAACAAAGAAGTTTATATGTATACAACTACCCTAATTTTTTTGTACAAAAGCCCGTCAAAATCTAAACATTCATTACAAGGCGCGTTAGTCTCCCGGTTTTTAATATCTGCCGCATAATAAATAGGTTAAACATTCTCTTTATGAAGGGAAAACGTATTAACGAACGCCAAATGTATCAGAGCGCCTATTACAGCATCGCTCGATAAATTGTCGAAGGGTATCTATTTGTCATTAGTTATTATTTTAATTTTTTTAAGTAGGTAATTTCGTACAATATAAAAGAAAAAATAGTTCGAAGTCATGGGTGATTGTTTGAGTATTCTAACTGTACCGTTCTCTACTCTAATTTAAGTCTAATTTTATATTCTAATGATTTAAAAGTACGCCAACTTTCAGGGTGAATAATATATTTTATCAAAATAATTTTCAAACAATATCGTTGAAAGTGGCTGAAGAAATGTTAATTTCTATAAATGCCACATTCGTCTAAATCTTAACTATAAACTATAACTAATAATATTCTGAATCTGTAAATAAATAAATAATAATAGTAAATTTAAAATATTCTTCGACATGACGAAACAATACATTATTTTTATCTAACAACAATGTAAGTTATTTCGTTTTAAAAAATAACCTATAAATTCTCTTCTCTTCTTCGTACAACACAAGAATACACCCCCGATGTACACCCTCAAAGCGACAAAATAAAATATCTATTACTATTAAGGGTAACGATGGCTCGTCTCAAACATGACTTAATATCTGTAGGAAAAAAATTAGCGTCATCAACGTCCCTGTATTTATTTTTTCTCGGCTAATGTAAAGGTATTTGGTGTATCACTCGACATTTTGCATAATGAGGGGTGGCGAATGATTTTAATAATAGCCCCCCTATTTTTTAGTGATATTTTTATAGCTTAATTAGGTTGACGCGTAGTAAATAGTATATTATTTGAGGGCTGATTACTGAAGTCACGTGGTAACTCAGTAAAAGGCCTATGTGCTAATACAGACTATAATTCATTTGGACCAATTATTTGCATACAATTTTGTTCAGCTTGCTTTGTTGAAAGAGTAAGAATCAATTCTTACAAACTTTTATTAGTACATAATAATATTTTGTATTGGTCTAAATTTAATTCTTGTTACTTAAATTAGTTGGAAAGATTTGCATTAAGGATTAAGTCTTCATTTCGATACATTTTTTTTGGATTTTACCCAAAAAAGGAAATGCCAAACCGCTTGTTTTATAAAAACATTTCCAAAAGATCATATAATATTTATAGGACGGATAAAGTTAAAAGAATGGATGGGGCCCGTTAACGACACTAGTTCGCGAAGAGCCGTTTATCATCGCCTATCTCTTATGCTGGCTGTACTCAATAAATGTACTGATGGCAAAAAAAGTTTCAATTTTTTTGCGTATTATGTCGATAGGATTTATATGATAAGGTTTCAAATTCAAGTTTTCAAGTCATTTTTTTATTTTTGTTTGGTTTTTACACGTATTTTTTGAAAAATTGACTCCTTTATTTGACTTCATATTTTTGCAATTATTTGCAATAAAATTCCATAGACCATATACATGTTTTCACCATGCCAAGATATAATTATGAAAACTAAAAGCAACTTAATATGTCACTTAGATATATTAAAGCTTTCTACTTCTGAAAGAATTTTCAAAATCGATTCAGTATTTACAAACGTACAAACAAACATTGTCCTTTATAACATTAGTAAGTAAATGATGATAAAATTGAATGAGTGATCTAACGGTACCAATAAAAGCCGGTAACAGAAACTTTCATCATTATCGAAAGCTCGTATGTCGGTATCTTAATCGAGCAGAAAATATTTTTATTACCCCTACCAAAAGTACTCGAAACAACTTTGTTTACTCGAAATAAAATTGTGACTTTTGCAAACTCATATTTTGTTTAACGGGTTGGTGGTTGATGGTTTTATGCAATGGATCTGATTTTAAAGACGTTTATTCTAATCAGAAGTAGATTCTCTTTTTATTAAAGTCTACATTAGTAGTAATCTACATTAGTGAACCATTGAATGAAAATGAGACATTGATTAAAATTTAAAAGTCGCTTCTGAATTGTTCTTCTTTATATTTTTTTTTTACAATTACAGTTTTAAACATTTGATGCAAGGCGAATGCACTGAGCAGGTTAAAATTAAATATTTGTACTAATAACAAGAAAAATCATGCATTAAAGAAAAAATACTATCTCGCAAGACTGGAGATTTTTCGTGTTTATATTCAAAAAAAAATTTGGAAAATCCAAAAGTGCACGCCTCATAATTTTTTT
>CAJQZN010033072.1:0-13611 GCA_907164685.1 Colias eurytheme
AAGCTAAAGCCTTTAAACGAATGAGTTTTTAAATTTATAAAGTCCTATATTTAGCACGTCATTGCGCTTTTTTAAAACACGCCGTTACGACCTCCGGTATGGAATATTAATGAATTTTAAATGCATTGGTTTATAGTTTACATTTTTAATTAAAGGTTGTGCTACAGTTTGAAATGATTGTGGTCGAAAGAAAAGATTACACAAATGTATACAACTCTCTTTATGGGTAAAATGCTTAATACTGTTCTAACTTCTAATATGTTGATGCCTATTTTTTTTTTATTTTGTGTATATGAAAATACTAGAATGTGACCTCTCATAACTTCACAATCATTAGAAAATAATTCTTCTTTTATTAACAAGTCTAATAATTATAAAATCAGATTACATTTTCATCTAGAAACTTACTTCATTGAAGCTTTTAAGTGGCATTAGAAATTGTTCGTACATAACTGCAGCTGTATGCAGATTAAAAATTATTAATTTAAGAGCTTTGTTAACACCAACGTCCTTCACTGATTTTTAACAAAGGTAACCCACACAAAGCGAGGCATAACCTGTGCCTGTTACACTCGTTAAAATTTTAATCCCCTTTGATATATCAATCTGATTGAAATGCACCGCC
Organism: Colias eurytheme; assembly: GCA_907164685.1. Lineage (NCBI taxonomy): Eukaryota > Metazoa > Arthropoda > Insecta > Lepidoptera > Pieridae > Colias > Colias eurytheme. The sequence goes on from CAJQZN010033072.1 coordinate 626, forward strand.
GTAACTTTATCAAAGGCGTAACAATGAAAATGTTTTGTTCTAAATTTTGTGTATTTGCTGTCACATGGCTAGTTTTATTTGTATTTTAATAACAATCATGTTAGTAAGATTTGTTGCAGGTACATCTTTAGTATTCAATTCTCAACGTATTATTCATTATAAATTATTTCAACTTACCTTAGAACTGTTATCATTAATTTTATTACTGTCGTATTTTGTAGAAGAAGTAGGTACTTCAATATAGTTTAAAAAGACGAAGTAGACAAGGATATTCAAATGCTGCAACTCAAATTCTATTTCTTCAATTCCTTAGTCAGGTTAGCAAAGGAAATCCAATAAGTCTGGTGTATAGCAGGCGGTCTGACGGGATCACATGATATTCTAAACATCGGGTTATCTCGAAGCTACTTACTTATTATCGAGATACTTAACCCCGATTTGTATTTTAACCATTAAATAGATAGGTTTCGTCTCATGTGCAATTTATATGTATAGTATGACTTTGTGTTCGCATAGGTACCTAAGTTTTTAAAGTCATAACTTTACCTTAATTATTTCTTAGTGCAAAACCATTTCATGTATCTGAAAAATAATTCAATTTTGTCGTCATTGAATTGTGATGAATTAGGAAAACAACCTACGTTTATTATAATTTATAGTTTATACGCCAATATTAAGGACTCTTGAGTCCACCTACCACTTAAATGTGTTTCTTAATATTAGTATGATTTATTAATCTTATTTATGGGATCTCTCACAATATTCAAATTTAAATTCCTTTGCAATATTTCTAATCGTTAACTTGGAGAGGTTTCAGTGCAAATACACAATACAGTGGTTGGACGTCTTTAGTGAAGGTTTCCTGTGCAGACGGTGCTGTAGGTATCATTAAAATTGAAATGCCACGTGATTCCTCAAAATAAAAATTTTCAAGGCTTTGTCAATAAGAAGCTTTTGAATTTAAGATACACTATCATTCCGGAATAGAAATGGAAAATTAATTGTATGGAATTCAAAAGATAGTATTATTATATGATAAGTCGCGTAATGTGAAAAAAACAGAGAGAACTAAAATATATGTATTTTATTAGGTGTTTGATCAAAAACGCCTGAAAGTCGGGTTTTTCGTAGCACAGCGTAGCGTATATTTATATTTCTTAAAATAAAATATTACGCTTTAATTTTGTTTATTCTTACGTACATATCTATCTATTATTAAAATTCATTAAGGATAATGCAGAGATTGGAGACATAGTTTTCAGGAAAATCAAAATTACACTGCAGTTACATAAACTTTTTTCCTTGGGTATTCATATTTTCCAATTTAACAAAGATATTCGCAATTAAACTTCACGAAACGTTAAAACAATAACGATTAATTAATATCAAATTTATTTTATCACTCACCAATTTATTTCTGTTCATTGAACACCAATAAGTTTTTGTATCGACACGTCAACAAAGGATTTTAATTACAAATCTTGATTATAATTTGCAAATTGAAACGGAAATATTGGCTTGAATTGATCCGGTTTTTTTTTCTTTGAAATTGATACAACAGGTACCTATACCATCTTGGCGTAGGTATTATATTTTTGATTAAGTTAAATTGACTTATGTAACGTCATCATTATTAAAAAAAAAATTCTAATTTGGCTGTTGTCGTTATTATTTCGCTGAGTTATTTATTAATTAAAAAAATATAAACTTTAGCATTAGTTTAACTGTCGTTAAATAACATGTCATACATAACATTCCTCCTAACAAAAACGAAAGGTAAAACTTAGTTTTAACTACTTTTAGTTCACCACTATTAAAATTAACATTTCCGAGAAAACGCATGTAAGTATATCAGATATACATACAACAATTTAAACCGATGCAGCATTATGAACGACATATTACCCCGTGTTTCAGAACGATCGCGACGAACGTTAGAGCAAATTGCGCGTTGTCTGACGGTGGTTTTATCCCGCTAAGGTTGGACCCATTCTATCAGTTCACGCTCCATCAATTCCGTCTATACCTTTGTTTCTAATGTTGAGTTCACACGGCAACAATTTCTAGAACATTTTGTATGTATCGTGTGGTTGGGATTTTTGTTGTACTTGGAATATCGGAGTGAGGTAAAAAGTGGAACATATTATGTAGAGTTGTTTAAAAATAGATACCATGAAGCTTATTTACGTCATAATAACTTGTTCTATGTAATTTTTTTATAAGATGATTCTTTGTTTTGATTTAGTTATGTTTAAACTAGTACTAAGCAAAACGGATTTTATTTGTGAAATTGCAGATAAAACAACTACAAATTGCTAAACTTTCTGCTTACTCTATTTAACCAATTTTGTGGAAAATATTTATTGTATAATTTTCAAACATAAGTAAAAACGAATCTTCAGAAATTCGAATTCCGAATAAAGCTCGCATTGAAATTGAATTGTTTTCAAAGTATAATTACGGCGCGATCATAAAAAGATGCTCAGTTAAATATCCTAATAGAGTTTACAAGCAAGTTAATGAGTTCCTTTGTTCATAATCCGATGTCGAAACTCGTGAAATTAATTCAGTGAATTCCTGACTTTTTCAATTTACACCAATTAGTGGCTAAAACACGTAGCTTATTATCTTAAGATTAACACTAATTAAGACTCCGGAGCAGGCTCAGCAGAGACCTCAAAGCGAGTGGCGTCCTTTGAAATCGTTGCTACTTAATTAAAATTCATAATGTTTACTTGAATTACTTTTTAATACCGTGAACTTACATTTTTCAAGGCTCTTAGGCCTGATACAAATTTAGGTACGGGAGTGACTGCAGAGATTGTAAAGAGCAACGATACGAAATTCTCCAACATGATGGAAGCTTCAGGTTATAAAAGTCGAAAACAATCTAAGACCTTGTATGTGAGAGAGCTGTTTCATATCTCTTTGACTTCAGTCCCTTGAAGATATTCTCAAAAACCCCTATTCAGAGCATTTCCCTGCACGCGTCAATCTACCAGATCTAAAAAAAACAATTTGAAACAACGCAAGCATTTTAAATGAACCGCGCATTGAGGCGAGTATCAATTCAATGTCGGTATGAACCCGTCCGACCCTTTTTATGAAATGATAGAACAATATTGGTCGCCACAATACGATATGCTAGTCGCGCATCGTTTCTGTCAGATGTCACTCGTTTGGAATAAGCTGATTAGAGATGTAATTTCCTCCGTGCCGACTCCTTGCGATCGCTCGAACGCAATAAAATTTCGACTGACATTTTAATGAGAATTCAAGTCGCGTATAGCTATGATGTTAAACATGTGTTTTGTAATCATGCACTAGAGTGTATAAATACACTGAATTCATTAATTACTTTAATTGTTTTGACTATGTAGCTACCCTATTGAATTAGGAAACATAAGCGTTATAATCTCGTATAAGATTGGACATACAACTTATTTTTTCGTAAATAATGATAAAAACTTTAATAAAATCTGTCTTGTATTACGTAACGTGTTTCAATTACTTTGAAGGAAACTCAGAACCTATTTTCATTGAATGCTTCCAGCTGAAATATAAAGCTTAGACTACGTTATAGTACAGAAACCATATTACAAAATAATGTAGGTTCTGACATGAAATAGGTGTAGCTATTGTCTGCTTTCGGCAGTCTACGGCTATTGATCATGGCTATACACAACCTGACAGAAACATATGTTCATATTGTGACCGCCTGATCGATTCTTCTATTATATTTTATTCGTGAAATTATAAAGCATACAAAAGGAGTGTAGTTATGACGAATAAAACTAGATTTTCAACACTATAATAGGATGATTTCCATTTTAATTTACTTTCGAAAGAATTTACTTTTACAGAGATTTTATATTTATCTATTTTTATATTATTCTATTTGTAGGTATTTTTATATGTATCTATTAAGTTGTGTTTAGAAAACAATCAGACATTCATTTCTGAACTTTTTATATTAAGGACAGAGTTACTCTATTAATAATTGTGACCTCTTCTTGATTTTCTGCTGCGTAACTTCTTTATTTTTATTTCCTTCTCAGTTTTATAACTTTCAGTATCATACTAAAAGTAGTTAATATGTAATGTTCATTACAACAATAACATTATTATAGTATGAACGTGGTGTGATATAAGGATGAGTGCTTTAAACTACCTGACCAACTTGCAATCGATCGCTAAATATTCAGAACTAACAAGGTTTCCTACTCGAGTTTAACTAAAGTTTGGAAACGCTATATTATACTTACGTTATTAACTAATTGGATGATAACTATTTGAAATATTCATAAATTAATAGACTTTTAATGGAAATACAATCGAATAATTTATATCACGCTTGTGGTTAAAATTTATAACAATATGCCTGCTTTCTCTGCATTCTGATGAAAGAAACTTAACTAAAATTTTTATGACGTTTTTAGTTTTCTCGCCTACTTCGAAGTATTTAAAAATTATATTATAATATTCTTAATCTTACCTCATCTCATCCGTTCTTTTTAATTTATTCGTTTTCAGAATTCAGATGATGATTACTTACAATTTTACATTTATTTCAACATAATTTGAAATGCACTATAAAGTTAATAAATATAATTACATACTTTGTAATTCTCAATAGAGCATTTCATTGCAGATTTGAAATGCAAGAGCACACAGCAAATAATATTAACCAACGTCATTCTGTAACGTATAGGCGGAAAACTACAGGAATTAAAGCTAAATTACATCGGGATTTGAAAACTAGGTTGTGCAGGACTTAATAAAATCGAGTTAGTCTAGCTTAAATCGTAGGTAATTCAGTGATTCAAAGCCTCCTAAATGGATTCAGGACGCTTTTATACGCTTTCAAATCAGTTTAATGCTAATACACTCTGTAGGCTAAAATAAGCTCGGATTTAGTCGTGATTTAAACTTTTTTGCAACATTTTATGTGACGCAATTACGTGACTGTTACTTTTATTATTCAGTTTATATTGAATTCCTATAGTGTTTTTGAGGCTAGTTAGTAGTTTGAACTGTAATTAAAAGGCTTTTTAAGAAAAACTCTATATGTAACGATTCTATGAGAACTAATCCAGTTGCTAAATGCTCTTTGATAATTTAGAAATTTTGAAGAGTATAATAACAGATGACCGTTAACAAATGAAACTATAAACCAATGACCGTTAACAAATATTTAAAACCAATTATAAATTGAAATGTGGTTTATTTTAAAATAAAACTTTTTCTTTTTTATTAAGTGTAATTGAATAAAAAAATTGATAAAAACAGTATCTTTAATAATGCGACTGTTATTTACGTATAAGTAGTTTATTTACAATTGAATAATCGGTAATCTTGTATATTTCCGCTACTCAAACGAAAATTTTATATCAGCTGTATTTCATCAAGACTTAGCTGCGAAAGCCATTTAATATTCCATCTGAATTTATCCACACTTGTAAATTAATAATAACCCATATACGAGTCTTAACAATGAAGATTATATCGTAAATTAATTCTACTACATAAGATATAATCATAATTTAACACGTAGGGTGCGAATGACCCAGTAAAGTGCAGTGGACACGAAATGGGAACTAGTACAGTAGCGGCCAGTTGAAAGCTTCGCGGTTTCTTACAATGTTCGGTTTGCTGGCTGTTTTTTTTTTAATAGAATTCGATTGGTGAGGTTCAATAATTATTTGATTTCGATTCATTATCTTGGTAAGTGGGTAGTTATTATGTTCTGTTTTAAATTGTGAAAAAAATATTCTCAATTGTCTTGTAATGCATTACTTACTATATTACCGAAACAATAAATAAATTATATTTAATTGTATTGTGTCTCACCTTCAACTTGCTTGCAGGTGAATTATAGCAAAGGTAGAGTTACGCTTTAAAAAAAGAAATTTACAGATTTTTTATACAGCACTATAGCTTCCGCCCGCGGCTTCGACCACGTGGTGTTTTGATAAAAGGTAGCCTATGTTCTTTCTCAAGATCTAAAGATTGTCTGTGCCAAATTTCATCAACATCGATTGAGATATTTAAGCGGGAAAGCGTAACATACAAAGAGAGTTACTTTCACATTTATAATATTAGTAGGGACAACGCTGAAAATTTTCTTGTTACTTAGACTAAAAATAAACAGATATTAAACAATATGTAATTATAAAATAAAGGATCGAAACATGAATTTTTATAAACTCTCACAGCTTTTTACTTTAAAACTTTTCATGTTAAAAATTAAAATACATTAAAAGTGAAAACTTTTTCAAGTTAAAACTTGCTACGACCACATAAAAATACTTCAAAATAATATATATTCTTACTTATTTCATAAATATTAAAGATATTTGCTTTAACAGAAACTTCAGTTTCAAAGCTGATTTAATCGCATGGGTTATGTAGAAATAATTTTTGGTAGATTAATAAAAAATATTGAAGCATATGAGACTAAGAACATAATGAACAGTATTTTTTATTTACAAGAAATAATTTATCACGCCGTGTTTCTATGTAATTGGAACAATGCGCGTTAGAATACACACTACATGGACCATCAAATGTTATGAAGCTTTTAAAAGTACCTACCCTCTTGATTCTAAAATCTAAAGTAAAAAAAATAATTAACGTATTAATAATTTTTATGAAAATAAAAATATAAATGACTGATTTTATTAACGAGAAGTTACATTAACGAGGAAAAAGTGTTGCTTAGTACCTATTTAATTTAGAAAAATATTTCAAGGGATGGCTCAAAGAGATGAATTTCATTTTATTGCGGCGACTGAATCTTCCATTCAGATACGATTTAGCTAATGTGATTGCTACGAGATCATTTCATTTCATGGGCTTCCTTAAGGCGTAGCCTGAAGTCCTTTTTTCACTATATGTATATTGTGGAATGATCGTTACTTAATATAATTGTTCTATTTATAATTAATTAATAATAAATCATGCAAGTAGTACTATATTATACTTGTTGAGGCTTAAAGGTGTTAAAAAAGACGAATATTAAAAAAAGAGCGTGTGTGCCGAGCAAACGTGTGAAACTTCTTTGGCAAGATTCAAAGATACCAAAATCGTCGCCTTACTCCATGACGTGACCGTATTCCTATGAAGCGACCTTGGAATTTTATTCTCAGCGGGCTTATATTAGTTTTACTTCAAAAATGATTGAAAATGTTCATTCTAATCTCGTAGGTATATCGTGTATAAAACCACACATAACTGACTCCTCCTTTTCTTCTACTCCTATTCTTTGTTTTCAAATCAAGTTGTTGTTTAGAATTAAAAAAATGTAAATAAATTAAATGTAATTGAAAATTAAATAGTGTTTTAAAAGGCTCATTTGTTTATTATTTATAGCATTTTGAGTTCTTATAGTAACGCTGACTTGCATGTATGAAGGTACTTCTTCATCCTTAAAACTTTTATCAAATGAAACTCAATCAAAGCGAAGGCGATGACATTTTTAACAGTGTAACACGAGTTAAAGTGATTCGAAGCAGTCGTACGCTCCACATAACAACACCTAAGACAGGTGTCAGTGCAGACCCCATTGCTGAGGGTAAACACGTGGGGTGCAGCCCTCTCCCTTGCATTCCAATTATTAAAGCCGGCATAAGTAATCGCCGCCTAACCTTTAGGTCTTAGGTTTAAAGGCTCGGATTACGTTTAAGGTTTTCCTTCGTTTATATCGTAGGCTGTATCGTCGTTGCCAAGGCAAATATTGGTGATTTTTTATAAATGCTTAATGTGTAATTGTTCTGTGTAAGTTCGGTACACACGTATTCTAATAATATATTTTCATTAATATACAACAAGATAATTATGTAGTGGAAATATTGTGCTCCATTTCAAAATCCCAACTCTTATATAAATAAATATGAACAATTTAATAATTTAGATTTTAGAGAATACTAAAACATTGAGAAAGTAAGTCTTTTAACTTTCCCATTAATATTATTAAGTTGCCTTTATTCAATTCGCAAAGACCTAATACAATTTAGTACAACACTATTTGTTCAATTAACTGATAATGTTACGCGCTAGTAGAGAAGCATTCCAATGGATTAAGCCAATACTATCTATTCTTTCACATTCAGCTTGTGGAAAAATAATTGAATTATTTAGCCTAAATAAATTTATTCAACATCAATTCATTTTACATATAAAAATATTATATTATAATATTACTAGCTTTCCGCCCGCGGCTTCGCCCGCGTTTTCAGAGAAAACCCCCTTTCCCGTGGGATTTCCGGGATAAAACCTATCCTATCTCTCAAGTTGGATCGAACTGCACATGGTGTGCGAATTTTATTATAATCGGTTAAGTGGTTTAGGAGTCCATTGAGGACAAACATTGTGACACGAGATTTATATATATTAGAATACTAACACTAATCATAACTCCTCTAAAAAAATTAACACCTACCAAAGAAGCTTATTATTTCTTATCAACAGAACTTTGCAAGATCTCTCACTATACGTGCGATGAAAACTCAACTTTGCTGTTACGCTAATCCTTACGAGGTATATTTATCACGGCAATATTAAATAAGGGTAATAATAGAATAACAAATGTGCTGCCGTCGGCTAACAATTCCTCGTACACACCAATCTCGTAAACCCCTATTTACCTTTGGAAACATTTCTGGAGATATTACGAAGGATTCCTGAGTTTATTGAGATTATGTAACTTATGTACGAAAATGAATGATGAGACGCTCCACGTGTGACTAACGTAGGTGTTTGATAAATTATATTTTGGTTGTAATTTTATTGTAATGAAGATATTTCGTATGTATGGATTATATTAGTGGTATAAATTGAGGTTAATTAATGCAATATTATCCGTTGTTTGCTTTTGTTTGTACACATAAGAAATATCTTGGGTCCTCCCTCTTTTGGTATTTCATCTTTTATTTCATGCAGGTACGTATACATAAAATTGAGCCTCTGTCCTATTTTCTATGTGAGTAGCATAATTGTTAAGCATCTATAACATCACAACGTTGTAATAACAAAAGATAAACCTCTCAACCTATATTCTTTCCGAGGGCTACATGAGCATAAAACTCCAACATTGTTCCAGGCTTAAATGGAAAACAAAGCGCACAGATCTCGTTATATGGTATACTACGTATTCAATTTGCGACGTACTATCAGTCCTGGTGGAATTTTTCATCGGTTTGTAATCCTACGGATCTAAATCGGGTGGGCTGTGTTCGGTTCACAAAGCTGCTGCGTTGCACAATCAAATGGGATGCCTCTTCATATATTTGGGGACCTTAATAGAACGTATTACGTTGCTGACCTGTGGACTGTTGTCTGTTTTGTGTCTGGTTTGTAATCAAGAATATAATAAAAACAAAAAAATTCGTGATATATCCCTCCTTTTCACAGAGAATAGAAAATTTAAGTAACAAGAGTGAAAATTATGAATTTAATTATTATTAAATGGTTATTACGTCTATATTCAAAATAAAAAAGAAACAATGAAAAGAGAACATATCGTGCAAAAATGGTTCATTCAGAAAGCAGGGACGAAGTGAATACATTAACTATATTGTACGTTGACTTGTAGACTCGACGATTTATTCTACACTACAATAACATAAATGAGCTCTATAATATATGAACTAATGTTAAAGTTCTTCGTATCTGTTTAGATTTATTTTAAAGTGTTTTTTTATTCATTCAGAGATTTGGGTGAGTCCACCTGCCCAGCTTAAACTAAATATATAACCCTTACTTTTCAAGTGGATGTAAAAATCAATTGATATATCAACACGCAATATTCCTCAATATATTGACCTTAAACAGCGCAAAAGTCTCATAAAAATCCCAATTCCAGAATCACCAAAGTACAGCATTAAAATAATTTGTTTACGTAGCAACATCATTGAATAGGACATCCCGAATACGTATTTGATATACCTATCTTAATCTAATCCAATTTAAAAATAATCTTCAAGATGAAAAGCCGGAGGAGGGTCGAGCCGGGCACAAAATTGAGATGTTTCGGTGTCCTCGTAAATTTCATTAGAGACAACGTTACCGTGGAGGGTATTTAAAAAGAAAGTACTGACCGGGCTTACATAAAGGAGCACTGATTACCCTCAACGTACAAGCAAATTATGTAAGGACGGTCTTATTAACATGAGAGTGTAGGAGCTACTTGTAATATTGGGAATTTCTAAGAGCCAGTAAATTGCTTGCTAATGCTGTCGATATGTTGTGGTCAATATTGGTGTATGAATTTGAAAAGCTTATTGTATTTTAGTATTTACGGTTTGTGTGGGTGTAAGAGGACAGTTTACAAACTTGAGCCATTTAATATATTCGTCTATTAAATACTTACGGGCATGCGATGAATACGAGGAGCTATTGTTAAAATGGTTAAAACAATATCAGATAAATATTTAATATTCAGCAGATGATAGATATGATACTGAGAAAATATAGAAATATATATTTTTATCTGTTCATTTTATCATAGAAGAAAATGTAATTTGTGTGCTTTGATAATATAATTATAAGAATAACGAAAAAATAAATATTTAAAGCCTAATAAAATTGCAAATGACGTTTAGGAACATAAAGATCGACATATCTCCAAGTCCAAGAAAGACGTTAATTACAAAATATGTAGGACAGATTTAACACTAATTCGTAAGACTTCTATGTAAAAATTATTATTAATCTGTAACCACAAAATAGGTAAATTATCTGGTAGCAATAAACCAAAATATTTGATAAGCAATTTTAATATCACGTTTCGAAACGCCTGTTCCAGGAAACTTTCTCAACTTGAAATTATTTCAAAACATTAAATAAAGATGGTTTAATGGAATTAACTCAGTAAAACCGGAATTGTTTTGTAACAAAATTTATTGGAGATTTTAGCTTCCCTTAAATGTGAATAGCTCTTAATCCATACACCCTTCACCCTCCTAACTTGTAAGACCGAAGGTGCCGATCGTAAAAACCTATGATAGCTCATGATATTTACGCACGATCTTGATTATTAAACTTTCTCATATAAGCCAATAGAAAAGTTATCTAAATATTCACATATTCGGTCGTTGTGGCATCGTTGAAAGCGGTGATAAAGATTTATGACTCAATAATACTTTGATTATTTCTCAGATTCGGGGAACTTGAGTTTTATGAGGCGTACAGATTCTTACTTAGACAGTAACGTCGCTATTTATGTCCTTTTTTATTGTATTATATGTAAAGTCAATACAACGTGAATTTATTTATATTTATGGGTATGAATACGATTGAACACTGGAAATGAGGACGAGGAAATGAGATTTTTATATAGTTCAACCATTTACTTATTATAAAAATGCTTAATGTTTTTCGAAATGTATGTAGGTACTATTTGTACATTATGCAATATTATAATTTCATGAATTTGTACATGTATAAAAGAAGAAGTACAGATACATCATAGTACAATATCTATCTACGTAGTTCGGTTTTAAAGTTTAGTAGTTGATAATTTTCCCGAATGTCATTAACGTTAATATTATAGTTCTTGGAAGTTAGGCTGCTACCGGACTTACTGTCGATATTTTAATTACAGCGTCAAAATTGAAAAGCCGTTTTTAAAACGTATTTATCTTATAGTATTAATATCTATTAAAAAGCTCTGCGTTCTCTATAGCGGTTTTTGAACGTGTTATAAACGTTTTTCAATACATTATTATTGTTTTATTGATTACTAGCGGCCCGCCCCGGCTTCGTTCGTGGTACATAATATGAAAAATAGATGTTGGCCGATTCTCAGACTTACCCGATATGCACAGAAAATTTCATGAGAATCGGTCCACCCGTTTCGGAGGAGTATGCAGACTAACATTGTGACACGAGAATTTCATATATATAAGATTATCTTCTAAAGTGAAGTGAAGCCGAATAGATTCCTAAATACATTTCAATATTAACATAACGGAATGTAGATAAAAATGCATAAAAAGCTTTTAATTAAGACATAATTAAACAAAATTACCTTCATTTAGTTAAACGATACGTGAAATGGTTATTGCCTATTTATTTTTATGGCAGTGTAATTTATTTTAAATTGACGATATATTTACGTTTAAATATTCAAATTGTGTAATCGAAATAATTCTATCAATATTAAAATGGAGAATTTGCATTCATTCAACGGTAAATAAGCATTGTACGTGATAATATAAAAGGGATAGGAATGTAAGTTAAGTATCTAAAGGTAGTTTAAAAAAATGGTTTACCTTTGTTTTAAGTTACTTGAGAAAATGTAGGTGGTTGTAGTGTTGGTAGAAAATGGATGGTTCAAACATATTAATGTAATTATTATAGATAAATACTTGAAATATAAAAGGTAGGTATATACGCAATAAGTTTCCAATTACATTATAGTGTGGATTCAAATGGCACCCCATGGAGCTTTCGATAAAATTATTCTTTATAAATTTCTATATAAGAAATAAAATACTGTCAGCAACAAGAAGTGACAATAATACACACTTGCATTTTTACCAAGCATTTTTATAAAAGTCCGGGATACATCGCCCATTTTTGCAAGTGATTACTATCAAGCTAATTTTTCGTGAGTAGCTTTATTTTGATGAGATGCCCAATAATTTCATGTACGAAACTCTCGATTGTGGTAGCTTACAGAGGTAACAAGGATAAAAATTTTTGATTTGACGGTTCTCAAATATTTATTACGCAATTTGTAGGACAATATGTCTGTTGAATTATATAAGTATTAAATAAGTGAAAATAAAAAAATCAGCTGGTTAGTAATCATTTATGATGACTTCGTTATCGATACACATTGGAAAGGGGGACTCTTTGATCAAACCATAGATTTTGTAGGACAAATATTTTTTCGAATAATTTAGATAATTATCTTGAGATTGAACAAAAAAAAAAATTCAGTTAGTAATTAATATTTGAGAACCATCAAATCAAAATATTTT
>CAJQZN010033073.1:0-10423 GCA_907164685.1 Colias eurytheme
CACTTCCCGAACTCCGATTGACCGTAATTTATTTTTCCTTACATTTTTATCATATCCTTTTCTAATGGGTTTCATCCTACTGCGATTTTTTTTTGTTTCAAAAATTATCTACCCTGGTGTATAGGTAAATTTTCCACATAAAATGTCCTTTAAATTATGTCGTATTATATTTTTAACCCCCGACGCAAAAAGACTGGTGTTATGTGTTTGACCGCTATGTATTTCTGTGTGTGTGTGTGTGTCTGTCTATGGCACCGTAGCTGGCTAACAGGTAAACCGAATTAGATGCGGTTTTTTTTGTTAGGCAGAATATTTTCCGACGCTGGTTCTTAGATAAAGTGTATCAAAATTGGTTCATCCACTTATTATACCTACATAGGGGTAAAAGTGGGAATGAAAAAAATGAAAGTTATAATTTATTTTTAAAGATCGTCGGGAAGTTTATGAAATTATTTATTCCTTTTTCTATAAGTACACTTTTCTTCGTCTAAACGGTTAAGTTACGTGCTCCCTCTCTCTCTCTTCAGCCTTTAGTTACGTGCGTGAGACAGGAAAGATCTAATTTGGATTTGTTTCTGGATTTGATAAAAACTGAGTATCGATTAAGCTGATCAGTGGCTACTGGCTACACCATAGATTATTAAAAACATCCGTTTAAGAAAGGAAGGAAATAGAATTTGCTCCTCTCCCCCCCCCTGGTTCCTAAAAAATAATATGACATAATTTAAAAGAAATTTTACGTAGAATTAGTTAGGCATTTCTTTTTTGATTTTCGATATTATATACTAATCATAATTTTTAATTACAATATGTAGTAACTATTTGGTATAGGTTAGGCATTTCATTTCTTGATTTTCTTTAATAAGTTGGTACGTAAGTTTTTTAGCTCAGTTTAGTAAGAAATTTTAATAACAATTCTTTTAATTATTTATGGTAGTACAACAGTACAGTATGGTAGTACGTATTTACTCAATAATTGTATGTTAAGTAGTAATTCAGCATGGGCGTAGCCACGGTGGGGCTGGGTGGGGCGCTTACCCTGGCTTTGATCTGGTAGGTACTAATTGTGAAGGGGAGTGGGCGTGGGCGTGGGATTGGGACTGAACGTGGCATATGGCGTGGGAGTGCGAGTGGGCGCGGGAGTGGGAGCATGAAAATAAAAATGATTTTTTATTGTTGCCCCACCCTGAGCCCATGGTCATAGGTCCCATAGTCACTATTCCACGCGAACGAAGTCGCGGGGACAGCTAGTAGACAAATATAATCAGAAAGCTTTGAACTCCTAAGCTCAACCATAAAAGATAGACATTTATGATGTCGGGAGATATTTTTTATATAATATGGAGAACATTTCTTTCATACTTGATTTCTGTGTAGCTTTAACCATTAAGATACACGCATTAAGAACGCACACGCGACGAAAGCTTAAAAATGGAGTTGCTGCTCTGCTCACGAATATGAAAAATAATTGTACCAAGTTTCGTTTAAATCCGTCGAGTAGTTTTTGTTTCTATAACGGTTATACAGACAGACAGACGGACAAACATTTTTGACGTCGATGTCGATCTCTAATCACCTCGTGATAGTTATTTAGGAAATATATTTCATGTGCAGAATTGACCTCTACAGATTTAATATAAGTAGGTATACATATATTTAGATTCCAATTTCCATGTAACGTTAAATTCGACTATATAATAACTAACAGACAACGCAGGTTACTCTCGTTTCCGTAAGTTGAGGCGGCTACATATTCGGTCCTAATAACATGACTTTTTGTGAACGAAACGACAGCGCGGTTTAATTCGATGGCAACACCATCAGAAAAAAGGAAATATTTTTAACTTTGAAAAAATATTATGATTTACACTATTAATACTATTTTAACATTAACACAAAATATGAGACTGTGAGTGTGTAAAAATAAATCCAGCTAGTTTCACATCACACTTATGTTTATAATTAGGTATACGACATGAAAATATATTAATTACCAAGCAATAATCATACAGATAAATACTGAACAAAAGTATTAACAGTCAAAGTATATTTTTACTAACAACATGTAAATGATGAAGGAATAATAATTATCAACGAACTAACCATTTTGTATTAGAGTCCCGCCTCGTGATCGAATTATTAAAACACGAAGATTTTAAAAAATGTAACCAATGAACACAATCAATATTAGATTAACTGTAATGGTGTCTAGTTTGACTTAAAATAATATACATCTACCCTCACTTTTAAAAATGTAGTATATTCACACGAATTATATAAGCGCACCTTATAGGGAAGGGAAGATTTATTATGGGTTAAAGAGTTAAATAAATAAATAACATAATTATATTTAAATTATTAATTTTTAACATTGTGTTCAGTAGTGTTAACATGTAAATTGATTTGATTTTTACGAAATCTCATAGATGGCGCTGAATCAAATTTGTCTTTATAGTACTAAGATTCATTAAACAGTTTCTCTGCCCAAATTACGTAAATGACGTAGTTTTTATAGTGTAAAGCTAGATAATAGCATGGCTTACTCAAAAACAACATTTAAACATGAGTCTTTAGATTGTACGCTGTCGTAGTACACGGAATACGTAAGAAAAGTAAAGGTTCACAGCTCCTCCCCCGGAGGTGATAGCATGATAATATGTTTAAAAAAACCTCACACGACCTGTTAGTAATATTCATGCAAAATTTGAAGTCAATCTATGCAGTACTTTTCGAGATTAGCTCGGACAAACATACAGACAAACAGACAAACAGACAAAAATTCTAAAAACTATATTTTTGGCTTCTATATCGATTATAGATCATGGATTATGTATTCTTTTAAAAAAATATTCAATGTACAGTTTTGACTTTCCTACGATTTTATTATATGTATAGATAGATTAATCAATAAACAAACGAGCAACTATTCCAAATATTTCCACCGTTTGGCGGGAAATTGCTATTATATATAAAAAAAATGTTATGCATACTGAAGCTGTGGAATGATCAAACATCCATCATTGTTTGATCAAAGGAATAATTACAACGCGCCAATCATAATAACTATTACTTTTACATTTTTACACGACAATTTGATATGAATTGTGATTATCGTTATAAAAAATTGTATACGACACTGGTTGCTTGCAAATAATATATCTTCTTGCTATATAAGAAAAAAAATATGTGAAGCAGAATAAGGTTAGGAAAAACAAAACATGATTATAGTTATGAAAAAAAACGCTAGTAAGATAAAAAATATAGTGTTAGTTTTTAATGTTGATGAAATAGATATTACTACAAAATCCTCATAGGGCAAGTTGTCTATTTAAATTAGTTCATAATTTCATTGTTTACGTCATTATTTATTAATAGCATTTTAATGTTTATATTAATACACTCACCGGCACGGAATCTTGGCCACTTACAAATTTGCCGATAAAAAAAGTTTGAAGTGTTTTTCACAATTTTTTTGTATGCAGATATGTTAACACATTACTTCTTTAATTTTATGTTAAGAAATCATTAAGTTTGAGAATAATCTTACACCACTTTTTAAGAGATAGTCGAAATTTGTGATTTGTGCGGTTGAGCCGAAGTTTTGAATTGTTCGTTTTAAACTTTTTTCGATATTGTTTATGCCGTTTTATGATATTGATAATGTTGTGCTGTAGTCAATGATCATAACAAACAATAAATAAAACCGGCCAAGTGCGAGTCGGGCTCGCGCACAAAGGGTTCCGTAGCAGCAAATATAATAAATTACAGTTAAATCAACCTATCTCAAAAACTATAAGAGATACTTTGATCAAACCAAAAATCGTTGAAAGAGTTAATTAGCATGCATCACCTCTATTTTTTTTAGAATTTTATACCCCGTAGTTATAAAAATAGAGGGGGGGGGACATACTTTTTACGACTTTGAGAGCTGATATCTCAAAAACCGTTCACTTTAAGAAAAATGTTTTTTAGAAAACTTTATATCATTTTAAAAGACCTTTCCATTGATACCCCACACGGGTATGTACATCGAAAAAAAAAATTTCATCCCTCAGTTACATGTATGGGGGGCCCCACCCCCAATTCTTTTTTTTACTATTTAGTGTCATATTTTTGTAGCGGTTCATACAACACATATTCCCATCAAATTTCATCACTGTAGTACTTATAGTTTCCGAGTAAATCGGCTGTGACAGACGGACAGACGGACAGACGGACAGACGGACATGACGAAACTATAAGGGTTCCGTTTTTGCCATTTTGGCTACGGAACCCTAAAAAAGCCGCTAACATCTGAACAACCTGCACAGGCCATCACAATGTTAGGCCAATGACTGCCGCAACATAAAGTACCTAATGTACAGTACGTATCACGATCAGCGATGAACTAGGCATGAAGAAGATACCAGGAGACTGGCAGCTACACGTGCAGACCAGAAAGTGGAGGCGTGAGGTGCACATCAGCTCGAGAAGACCGCTTTATCGTTCAAGATATACTCAGAAATGGCTTTCTGACAGTTTTTGAGATACGTCACCGGCTCCAAAACACCAGGACAATAAATGTGAGTGAACAATCGGTGAGAAGACTAATAAAGGAAGTTAATTTGAAGGTTTTCAGACCAGCACGCCGTCCAAAACTCCTCAGGCATCACAGAGAAGCACGTCTTCGTTTTGGGCGAGAACATGAAAACTGGACCCACAGCCAGTGCGCTCGTGTGGTGTTCATAAATTAGTGCCAATGCACTTTACGAGCTTCTGATAGCCTTGAGTCAGTATAGAAGATACGAGAAGAGAGGTTTTCACCCATCACCACAACTCAAACGGCGATTTTTCATGGAGGGTCAATAATGGTATGGGGAGGTATAAGTTTCGATGCTCGCACGGAGTTATTTATCGTAGATAATGGCTTAAATTTGATCAGGTACACCGAGTAAATTCTCCAAGAACATGTTCAGCCCAAATACAGGCTTATCAGTGAAGAAAATTTGCTGCTAATACACTATAACGCACATCCGCGTGTCGTACGATGCGTATAAGAGTACCTTCAAGAGGTTATTATTGAAAAATTGGAGTGGCCAGCTCGTATTCCAGATCTAAATCCAATAGAACACATCTGGGACGTGCTTAAAAAAAACATAAAGTTCGATTCTAACCCAGCACAAACGGTAGATGAGCTTAGAAATACAGCTGGGGCCGTTTGGTACACTATAGCTCAAGAGGACATAAAAAATGTCTTCTAGAGTATGCCAGAAAGGATGCAAACAGTGTTTAAAGCAAGAGAAGGAAACATCCAATAATAAAAAGGTTCATTTTTTTATGTAAACGCTTTTTCCTAATTTTTGTGCATTTTTGAATAAATCATTTAAATTTCACAGAAAAACCGTAAATTCTTGTTAAATTCATATCTGCGCGGTAGAACTCATTATAAACTTCCAATTATTACTAAAAGTTTGTAATAACATTAAATTATCTAGTTTTGATTAAATTTTTATTGAATTTTGTAGTAGAAAAGAAATAGTGTAATTTTTCGCAGAAATTTGAAGTGGCCAAGATTCCGTGCCGGTGAGGTATGATATTGACCTCTATTAGATAAGCAATTAAACTATATTATTAATAGGAAGTAAATTAAACCAAAACATCAAGGTTTATCGGCTTCTTAGATTTATTTAAAAAAAAATATTATTACTTAAGATTCAATGACTCCTGACATCATTTTTTCTTTAATCAATGATTTCAGAAGATAAATAGATTTTTAATTATGTTTAATTAACATATTATTATAAGTACGACTAGCTCAAATACCTAAAGTTGTGTTTTTTGTTTTATAGTATAATTAGTATATTTCCGCCCGCGGCTTCGCCCGCGTTTTTAAAGAAAAACCCGCATACTTCCCGTTCCCGTGGTATTTCCGTGATAAAACATATCCTATGTGTTAATCCAAATTACCCTCTATATGTTTGCTTAATTTTATTATAATCGGTTCAGTAGAATTTGCATGAAAGAGTAACAAACACACACACATCCTCATAAACTTTCGAATTTATAATATGTATTAGTAGGATAGGATAGGATAATTCTTTAAAATAATAGTCAAATAATAATATTAATTGGTTACATATTGCCACAAATCTACACTAATATTATAAAGAGGAAAACTTTGTTTGTTTGTTTGTTTGTTTGTTTGATTGTAATGAATAGGGTCATAAACTACTGGACCGATTTTAAAAATTCTTTCACCATTCGAAAGCTACATTATCCACGAGTAACATAGGCTAGGTTTTATCCCGGAAATCCCACGGGAACGGGAACTATGCGGGTTTTTCTTTGAAAACGCGGGCGAAGCCGCAGGCGGAAAGCTAGTAATTAATATAATACTTTAAAATGGTATAACAATGACATTGAACTTTATAAATTCACAAAATTATCTGCTATTTAGATTATTTAAATCGGTCAATAACCGCGAAACGCCTCAACACGAAAACAAAAGATTTTAAACAATTGACATTTTATCAAAACAAAATACGACTAAATTAATTACCACGGCGTGATATTACATTTTTGACGATGCTTTAAATTTGGCAAGCAGGTAATAATTCCTAATTTTCTCTAACAATTCATAATTACGTGGTGTATCTTGTAAACTATTTGAATTCAAAAAACATTTATTTCCTGAATCTTATTGTAACGAAAGCATTTTTATTAGGTAGGTAATAGGTATTCAATTCCAGAAGTAAATTGTATGATTAAATATGTATACAGTATGAATAAATGAAAAAACCAACGAACTCTTCTCATCTGTGGCTACGGTATGACATATAATCTGCCGTATTTTACCACATTTTATGTATTCATTTATTAATGTATTAGTCAAATCTGCATTATAGTATAAAAAATGATACTAAAACTATAATCGCAATACCTTGAGATAACAAAAAAAAAATACGTACCAAAAACTATCTTGAACAATATATAATTATTATAAATTTATTGTTCAAGTTAGTAGATTTAAACTGCAAAGGAATCCTTCGTTAGACTTTAAAGCCCTTTAATAGCTCGTAAAAAATATAAACAAATCAGCACAAGGATATAATGCTATAAATAAATAAATATTACATAAGTATTATCAATAATCCCGGTGATTGAACCCGGAACAATTCGTTGACACACTTCTTGATCGGGTTAACTAAAAAAATCAATTGAAATCGTAATATATAAAGTTTATGCTACACTTATTTCATTAAATTTATCGTCAGTTTAATTTATGTGACTTACTTTCGCACGGTTTTAATATTTTTTATCTATATGCAATAAAATGTTAATGTCTCTATCTTATGGATTTCGAAGAAAATTAATATAACTTAATCAAGCAATTTTATGTTATCTTAACCTGTTCGTATATGATTATATTATATACGCATCATGTATTATATATCACTACGTGGAATTTAAAGCAGATTTCATTCATAAAAAATAACTTTAGTAATTCAAAACTATAACTTAACTAGCTGCGCTTCGTGGTTTCACCCGCGTTGCTCCGCTCCTGTTCTACCTATACCTATAGCCTTCCTCGATAAATGGGCTATCTAACACCGAAATAATTTTTCAAATCGGACAAGTAGTTCCTGCGATTAGCGCGATCAAACTAATATTTAATTAATACCGCACGAGATCGATCTTTTTACGCGCATCAACTCGTAGGAAGAAGCTGTGTAAATAAATACAATTTGATATTAAACAGAGTAAGTCTAGACTAGATTGAAAGCTGAAATTAGGTTATCTAAGCGCTAAAAGGACTCACATTGAAGATTTCAACTTAATTGATATACAATAGCTTTTAAAGCTTGCAGTTGCAATATAATTAACATGTGTACCAATTATGATAAAATATATTTAATACGTTTATACTATTTTAAAATATTTAAGTACTTATTTTTAAATACGTTTAATATTGCACGCCTCATAAGCGAAGCGTTGAGGTGGGTACTACTGTCACTTCACGCAAAACATCTGATTTTTCAAACTTAAAATGTCTTTATGTATCATACATTGCACTTGTAAGATAATACATACACACACATATTAAGAAAAAACACTATTTTTAACGTTCATGATATTTTTGATGTCATTTTTGTTATTTAAACTAGTTAAAAAACAGTTTAAAAAAGTTCTGTCTTGGACGTCCGTGTGTCTGTATGTGCGGATCCTTTTTCTTGTTAACACGATAGCGACCGAAATACTTTACTAATCGAGTCTTTTTTTTTCTCTTACGCTTGAGTATGCTCAGGAATAGAACCCTTTCATTTTTCAGGGTCTGATTCGATGTGGTTTAATTGTTATTAAATAAACAAAAATAATAATTAATAAATATTTATTAAAAAAAATTATGAGGCGTGCACTTTTGGATTTTCCAAATTATTTTAAATATGCTTGAAATAGCTCTATTTGCGTTGAATATTATATAATAATATATATTCATTCATGTCTGACGGCACACCCATAAAAAACAACCCGGTATTTAACGCTATTATAGATATTAATATCTACCAAATACGATTTTTTTTGTATTTTTAGTATTTATGTTTGCTTTGTATACGTTTATTTCGTACGTTTTATTAATGTGTTACAACTATTGCCTTATTTTTGCTCACCCACAACATATTATTGTTATATTTCCAGTCGTGTATAGGGTTGCCTGGTAGAGATCGCTACCTAGCGATAAGGCCGCCCTTTACAGTTTCTGTTAAGTCATGTCTTTATTTTATATGTTTATTTTCAAAGCAACTAAGTATTTTCATTCATTCATACAATATAATTCAGCTGTTTCTGTTGAATATTTTTGTGAATATCATCGAATAATCTCTTTACAACATACTACAAACTTTCGAATGTTATAATATGATCTTATTTAGCATGGGAATACACATAATGCCTATCACAATGGCCAATTTTATTTCCGTAGAGAATTTAAGTTGTATTTTTTACTTAGTTATAACATTTACACACATACTTGTAATTAGAATTTTTTTATTTTTTATAGTAACCCTAGCAATAGGGCAGGCGACTCACTTGGTGGTAGCCGGTAGGTGATAGACGCCGCCCAAGACGATCACAGCGTTGGGAACACTGCGATCGTATTGGTGGAAGTTGGTTTTTCAGGAAGGTGTAGACTCTTTGCTTGAAGGTTCCCATGTCGTATTGATTGGGGAACACGGAAGGTGGTAAATTGTTCCACAAGAGTGTAGCACGGGGTAGGAAATGACGTGCGAAACGCACGGTGCAATTATAATTAGAGACATAATAAATAAGTTTTTAAGGATAACATTTACGAAAGCATGTGGTATTTTTGTAAAGTATTCAAATTACTTTGTACAGATATAATTAACGACTCAAACTTCCTATTCTTTTCCTATTAAATAACAATGCCGATACATTTAAGAACTATAATTCAATTAATAAAAATACAACAGATAATATAATAATATAGAGTATAGATAATACTATAAGCTAACGAAACTACATCTAAATGAAGAAGATTCTACGTACCTTGGACCAAGAAAACAAGTTACAAGTTAGAAGTAATTGAATAATAGAAACTTGTAAAATATTACAGACATTTCACCCCTCGACTTCATACACTATAAGTAATATGAACTTAATCAATTTGAGAGAAATTAATGTGGTTGAAAACTTAAAAGCTAATAATATTGTAATTTTTTATTGAAATAAATTGTGATGGATTAAAAATTTTAATGTTCCCATGACAATAATGGGAACAAAGTGTGGCTATTATAAGAAGAGCTTTTCGTTACTTTAGTATTTTTTGAAAAAAACTTTATCCCACAGTGATTCAAATACAAATATTTATAATAATAAATCAGATTCAACTGCAGTAATAATTGTACACTCAATTATTATAGTTTTACACTAAATTATTTAGTGTAAAACTTTGAAGTTCCAAAAGCCAAATGAATTTAAAAAGAAAACAATAATTATTGCAGACGTAACCATTAAAAAAAAATCAATACAACTACGGGTTTTTATAATTTGTATAACTTGGGTCATTACATTTTTAGGTAGAGGCAGTCGAAATGTAGCCTGTGTCATTCACAAGAGAATTGGGAAAACCCTCTTGCAAAAGCTAAAACTATCACAACATCGCGTGAGTGTAAAATAATATTGTGAATGTTGGTTTGTCAACATTTACGTAATTTTTCTTGGAAAAAAGATACAGCTTCATCTCATATAACAATCCATGATCTAATTTAGAAGCGTTTGTGATAATATTTTCGAAACACAATTTATATTATACCTATTACAAACATTTTATTTTATTACAAAAAAAAAATGATCAAAATTAATTAGTCATAGTAACTAGTTACGCCTATTTTCAAAAATAAATTTTGCTCAAATACAAAATTATATT
>CAJQZN010033077.1:0-13128 GCA_907164685.1 Colias eurytheme
CGTATTCAGATAACTGACAGAATATATCTATAACTTTAGTGAACAAACAGCAGGTAAAGTCCAGTTTCTATTGTTTTTTTATCCGAGTATATAAGTAATACCTTTATTTTATACCTATATCAATTACTCAGAACAAAAGTATCTACCTAGGTACTTTTTCAACGTTTTTTTTTTACTATTGAACGATTTATAAATCTTGATTAATACAATAATTATTTTTTTATGAGTGTTTTAATTTTTTTTTTACATTTATCAGGTTTTTATAAATTAAATTTTCAGATAGATATTATAGATATTCATTATCCAAAGTCTCATCGTACATAGAGACATATCCTCAAAGAAGATAAGCGTGAACTAATAGACTGTAATTGCTGCTGTGTTACATACGACAATCCCCACTCATCGCACAAGGCACCGAAGGCTTTTATTTTCTTTCCTGAAAGTTCGCAGCTTTTAAAGCAAAATTGCTTTTTAAAAGCTTACAACAACGTATTTACAGAGCATACATCCGCATAATATATGGGCTGTGGTGATTGGTAGCGACTAGCGACCCACCAACGGGCAACGCGATTGTCTGCTCTGACGTTTCTTACCTTATCAAGACAATTAATTAACTACCTATATCTTTATAATAGCTTGCTGCTAGATATACGGAACTAGACCGATAAGCAGCGAGATCTGTCGCGAGTAGACGCAGTCATGTTTACACACGCTTTCATAACTTCTCGCAAGAAGCGCTTGACAAACTGTCGCGACAGAACTTGCTATAGGTTTACACTTGCAAACTGCTGTCAGACAGACTGTCGGACAGTTCTTGCAGAAGTTTACTTGCAGATGGAAACACGGCCTAAGCTTAGCGAGGACGGATTCTGCGATTCTGCCATATAAATGACTCTAGTCTCTATGGAATTGTTAAACGACTAAACGTCAAGTGTCAACAGTCATCTGTCATACGTCAAAACCATCAGTTTAATTTTAGGGTTATATTATTTTACATTACAATAATTCAATAATCTGTTTGAAAATAATATTATATTGTAAACACCTGATAACTTTATATTAATTGAAGCAATGGCGAACTCTGGAAAAGGCACTTACCGACCGGTTGGTAGACATTTAACAATATATTTGGAAATTTTTATCTATCCAGTGAAAGACTAGTATAAAATTGCAATTTCACCAAAAATGGTAAATCTATAATTGTAAAGCTAAAAACTGACTGAAAGTAATGCAAGTACCAAGCCGATCAGTGAATCTATTCAAATTTTATTTACATATCCATTTATCCACAAAAATTTAAGTAAATCTCGGTCGAAATAATGTCATGCGATATTGAGCGTATGTTATTTTAATTCCCAATAACTTATTCAACAAATAATTTTAGGATTCAGATGTACATATATCATTTGAAGATCAACAGAAAATTAACAAATTTGCCCGTTTGAACGCCAAAGCAGATGATATAAAGGATGAATTGAAAATTAAACAAAATGATATAAAAAACTTAGAGGAGGCTGTAGAGGAATTAGCTCTTGCAGATGATTCAGAAAAAATACCCTTCTTAATTGGTGAAGTATTCATTTGTCAAAGTCTGGAAGATACATTGGTAAGTATACCATTTATCTGTATAATCTAATAAATATTATAAAGGCGAAAGTTTGTAAGGATGTATGGATGTATGGATGTATGGATGTATGGATGTATGGATGTTTGTTACTCTTTCACGTTAAAACTACTGAACCGATTACAATGAAATTTAGCACACATATAGAGGGTAACTTGGATTAACACATAGGATAGTTTTTATCCCGGAAATCCCACGGGAACGGGAACTATGCGGGTTTTCCTTTGCAAACGCGGGCGAAGCCGCGGGTGGAAATCTAGTTATATAATATAATAATTTAATACTCGCTGTATTACCTACTGGAAATATGTATTAAGATTAATAAATCCATACTAATATTATAAATGCGAAAGTAACTCTGTCTGTCTGTCTGTTACTCAATCACGCCTTAACTACTGAACCAATTTGCATGAAATTTGGTATATGGATATTTTGATACCCGAGAAAGGACATAGACTACTTTTTACCCCGGGACATAGGATAGGTTTTATCCCGGAAATCCCACGGGAACGGGAACTATGCGGGTTTTTCTTTGACTGCGCGGGCAAAGCCGCGGGTGGAAAGCTAGTCAAATATATAATTGATAACTAATAGTGATTGCAATGCTTTTTTTTTCAGAAATCATTAGAAGACATGAAAGGTAAAAAGCAAAATGAGATTTTTGAGTTGGAATCTAAATGTGAAGAGCTGAAATCCCAAATGAGTGAGCTCAAAGCACACCTGTATGGTAAATTTGGAAGTCATATTAATTTGGAAAATGAAGAAGATTGATCTTATTCTCCAAAGTGCTCTAAGTGCTTATCTTCTTAATTATTTCAAGCATATTTATAATTCTCAATTAATTTACCTAAAAGTGTTATGCTTAGTATGTAATGTATAAATAAATAACTTTAACAAAAGATGATTATTTATTATTATTTCATTAAAATAAAGATTTTATCTATACATCTATACAAATATTATAAAGAGGAAAGGTTTGATTTTTTGTTTGTTTGTTTGTATGAATTGAATAGGCTCCGAAACTACTTGGCGGATTTGAAAAATTCTTTCACTGTTGGAAAGCTACATCATTTCTGAGTGACATAGGCTAGGTTTTATCCCGGAAATCCCATGGGAACGGGAACTATGCGGGTTTTTTTTTGAAAACGCGGGCGAAGCCGCAGGCGGAATGCTAGTGTACTAAAAAAATCAACAAAAAAGCTGCAATACAGTCTAAGGCTGTAAGTTAACAATACACCTCTTTTATAATACAGTTTGATTTAAAAAAAAATACTGTCTTATCATTTATCTCTATTTACCTTTATAGTAAATTAAATTGTATTTAGAAATACAACAATAAGCAATGAACAATTCTAAATTACTTACATTGTTTATGATAAGATTGTTAATTTATCAAAAAAAATATGATTATTGAAAAATTATGTATTGGCATAATAATTATGTACTCAATTTTTCAAATATTTTAGTGATAAGAGCATAAAAAAAGACATTTTTTTGTGTCACAAAATATAATTAAGCGCACATATTTAGCACAACCAATAAAAAATCCATAATGCTATACAATGTTATAACAACTTTGTGCATATAATTCAACTAATAATAATAATACTTAATAAATAATACATTATATTACATTATCACAATAGCTGACTACAGAAAGGCATCACATCATTTATAATAAGCAGGACCATTTATTTATATTTCCTAAGTACTTAATAAAAATTATTTAATACTTCTTAATATTCAAAATTAAAATCATATTTAAATAAAAAATTTACTTTAATCCTGAATGAGAGAAAATTTTCTTTAATAGATAATCATTAGTAATTTTAAACCCTTAAAGAATTTAAAAAATCTTATACATTTTAGATAGGTTATTGATTATATATCCAGATATATCATACAATGCCATTTTTACATCAATAAAATGCAGGAAACATGAACATAAAAACTGAATTCACAAAAAATACTTAGACAATTATTATATAATCTGCAAAAGGTGCTTTCACATTTGTAAAAAGAAAATTAATGCAACTGCATAATAAAAATTTGTGCCTCATTAACAAATTATAAATCATAAGACATATTTCTCTATAAATATCATGAATGATGAATGTAATACAATAAAATAAATTCAGGTTCATGGAAACTAAAATTACATCATCATCATATAATACATGTACTTTCACTTTGTCAACTGAATAAGAACTTATGCTAAATTTCAAAGGTACATATTCTTCCACATTTAAGATGTATAGAGTAAAATATTAAATAAAAATATGCTAAATAAGTAAATACTGTTGGTATTAATGTCACTAGCTCATACGCCTCTTTGTAAACTGGAGCGGGAGTTTGACAAGGAACTTTGTTGTATACTTTCTTCTTCATCTGTATCGTGATCATTGGATATCCTTATTGCTTGGTACCATTGGTTGGTAAGGTCTGTCATCTGACTCTTACAATCTTTCAATTCCTGTAAATTATAAGATATTTCACAATTACTAGTGTTATTTAGCCTTCAGGTATTTAAGAGTACTATTGTGACAAAAATAGGCTACCCAGTTCCCACCACTACCATAATATTATGAATTTGAGAAAGGGAAGCCAGGTAGTCTGGCGTCGTAACGAGTGATCTAATGAAACGGTTTACCCAACCATAAAAGGTACCACTTCAAAAAAATTATCAGTTGAAATGAGTACAAAGTAATCACATACCTGATGTGTAAATCGCCTGGTGAAGAATGGTATTAGATATTTTATATCCAAACGCACAAATCCTTTCAATCTAGTAGCATGAGAGTAGTTCACCTGCAATGAAACAAGTAGAAAAGCCATTTAATATAGGTACATCAATGGTGAGGGCCTCACACTTCAAATTTATACGTCTGGGGTTCGAATTTTTCTGCACTTATTATAACATCACAACTGCTCGCACAGTGAAGGAAAAAGTCATGAGGAAACCGACATGTCAAAGGTTGAAAAGTTCAAAGGCATCAGATATCACCTGCCAACCCGCACTTTGCGAGTGTGGTGGATTATGGCCTGTACCCATAGGAGGCCCGTGTCCCATTGAGAACGTATATGGTTGATGACAACATGTTTAACAGGCAATAAAATAATTGAATTCCTACTTCATATAAATTTACCTCCAATTCTTCTTCAGTAATTTCCGATAGATGCTCAGAATCAATTGTTTGTCCCCATTCTTTTGTTTTAGATAAACTGACTTCCTTCTGCTTACGCAATGGTCGTGATCGCTTCGTTTTCTTGTTAGCCTACATTTATAAAAAAAAATTAAACATTATGTAATAAATAAATAAGTTTTTGTAGGGTATTTTTATTTTAAATTATGGATATGATTTATTGTTACAAACTAAGCATAATAATAAATAGTTAAATAAATATAAGATTACCCGTAGAAATTTCAGTAATGGCATAGTAGAACCTCCAAAGAATAATGTAGTAAACAGCACTATTATAAGCGTTGTGGTTATAATTACGTGTCGAGTTTCGTCAGAGAAGTTAAGATGAAGAGAAAGTGCATAAGAAATTGCACCACGCAAACCTGAAAAAAAACGTACATTTATATTTAATCTGAAAAAAATATTGTTGTTTATATGAGATTCCAGGGCAATTGAAAAGTATTTGGGTATGGAAATATTTTTTATGCCCCAAATACATTTTTATTCTTGTTTATGAGTAAGCCAACTTAGCACATTATGTTATAATATTTTAAACAGGCATTCAACAATAAAATATACAACATCTTACCACTAAACCACATTATAAACATCATTTTCTTGGTTATCTTATGTTCTCTGAATTTATTACAAAGTAATGCAAGTGGAAATATATTTGCAGCTCTTCCTAGTAGACAAAGCACTATGCTCCAAACAACAAGGGCTGGTTCCACTCTATGACGGAAACTGAAATAATCAAATGTATATTAATTGAAAAATGGAAATAAAAATTTTCTATTCTTTTGCAGCGAAAATTAGGAATAAAACAGCTATTTAATAAAAAAAATAATACTTCTTAAGCTACTACACTTCTGACATTGTACATAAAAATTGTGCAACCCACCTAAATATAGCTAATCCGAGATACGCAAACACACATGTTTCTGCTATGAAAGCAAGAGTTCTCATAGTTTGCTGCATAGTAACCTGTGTAACTGTAGATAGATTGAAATGGGTGTAGTGGGACATAACAATACCACAGAACAATATCGCCATAATTCCTGGAAACAAAATATACCATAAAAATATGTTAATTAATGAACAATTAAAAAAATCATGTGACAAATACAAAATTTATTAACTGACCAGATAAATGAATTCCTTCAGCAAGCACATAAGGTGCATATGTAAACACAAGCATCATTCCAAATTCAAGAGATGGATTTTTACGCAAATCTACATGTTTCAACAAAAGAGCACTTATAAGTGCAAAGACAACCCCAATACCAGCTGATGCAAAAAACATAAGCCAGAAACGGTTAATTGCAGATAAGATAGCATCCATTGTCGACATGACTGGATCGTTAGAACCTAGCACAGCTGTAGTGAGGACGATAGCAACAGCATCATTTAATATACTCTCTCCAAATACTAACATATTTAATACTGGATCAACGTCTAAAGCATGAAAGATTGCAACTGTAGCAACAGGGTCGACGGCTGATATTAAAGAACCAAATGCAAATGATTCTACAAAACTCAGCTTATAAACAACTTGGGCCAATCCCAATAAATAAATTCCAGCCCCAATAACAAATGCAGATATTGCAGTACCAACAATTGCAAACAGCAATATGGATCCAATATTTTGAAAGAAATTTCCCTTATGGAGATTGTAACCAGATTCAAAAATGATTGGTGGTAAGAGAACTAAGAAAAAAGCAGTGGGTGAGAATGCTTCTTCTTTTCTCCAATTAGCTATGTTCCTAATAGACATTAAATTGATAAGCATACCAATGAGGGCACCTAAGAATACTATGACAACACTCTCTGGCAAATATGAAAACCCAGTCTGCAACATGAGATGTATTAGCAATATTCCAAGAGCTAGAACACACAGTACAAAAAATATAGCCATAGAACTATTATGTTCATCTTCTGCTGAACTCTTCCCAGGAAGTGCTGCTACATCAGAAGGACTGACATCCGAGGCATTCGGCGCGACCGTTGAAGACACATTTACTTGAGGAACAGGTGAAGTTGAAGAATTTGAGGAACTTTCATTGACAGTATTCGGACTTTCCGTTGTTATATTTACTGGTGCTGATGAATTCGCTATATTTTGTAGTGTTACAGGAAGTTCACTCGAACTCGAAATATTTTGTATTACTCCGCGCTTCGACCTTGAAATAACTTTTTCTTTTAAATTATGGACTAATGGCATATCTTTAACATTGTTTGCATCCTTAAATGAGTCTTCTTCAAATATAAATTCCTCATTTTCAGTATTAACTGTATTTAATACTCCAAATATGCAAACGACATAATAAAATATGTTTGCGACTTTAGTCATTTTTAATTATTTTGTTTCGTCTAGATTGACAATAGTAACTATATATTTTCACATATAACCTTACACATTGAAGAATTTCAAGATACCAATAATTTTAATTCGTTTATCAAGCGCCGTTTTAACATTAAAAAACATGATAAATATTTCTGAATTTCTAGAA
This sequence comes from Colias eurytheme, assembly GCA_907164685.1. Classification (NCBI taxonomy): domain Eukaryota; kingdom Metazoa; phylum Arthropoda; class Insecta; order Lepidoptera; family Pieridae; genus Colias; species Colias eurytheme. The sequence continues at coordinate 7,317 of CAJQZN010033077.1, forward strand.
ACTGTATCTCGATCAGCAATCAGATGATAACCTGTCTGTTTGTAATTACGCTACGGATATGACACTGACAATTGACATATAACGAAGGGTTTGACTTTTGAGTTTTGAGATGGTTATGACCATAGACAAACACAAGTTAATAGTCGACTGTCGACCTGTGGTTGACTTACTCGTACTAATACCTAATCTGTGGGTTGACTGTGGGTTGCTCCGAGGTGGGTTGACTCATGGTTGGCATGCATGGTTGACTCTTGGTTGCTCGGAGCAATTAACTAGATTGGTTGACTCCATAATCCATGTTGTCTCAGATGACGTAAGTCATAACTATTGGGGGCCCGATAATCTTGAGAAAAACATAATATAATCTTCCTATAGTATAATTGGATAGGTTTTAATATTTAAGAATTTAAATATCCAACATGGAAAAGCGTTTGCCGGGCAAAATTCATGATTAAATAAAAATCCGGTCAGAAAGGCAGGTGGATTTAACGGAACCTTGTTGTTTTTTTCAAAGAATAAATACTCATTTTTAACTGATTCTTTCCTTTTTTATTACAAGGGTATGGAATAATAACACAATATTATCGATAATAATAATTATAACTTTTATTAAGTTCATCGCTAATCTTAAATTAAAATTAAATATTTGGCGAAATAAACCAAACTGACTAAGTTTAATTTCATATCCAGAGTATTTAGACACCCGAACTATGTAACCTTTGGAAGATTATTTTATAATTATTTCAAATCATTTTAATTAATATAAAATTATATTTGTAAGTACATTTTCTCTTATATAATAATTTATTTGACCGCGGGCAACCTTTTCTCTATAAAAGTTTTCATGTCTTTTAGTTCTGCATCCGACGAGCTGTGCGATAAACCTTGGTAGGTAACGAATTCAATATTCTTCATAAATGTCTTTAAAAATACTGCAGTCATTTGTCCCCATTTATATGGCACTACTGGATCACAGTCGCCGTGAGCTTGGAATATCTGTAAATAAAAACACTTGTTTTATTGCCATCTTAAATGAAATAAAAATCATTTGTAGGTCTTGTACCTTACACGTCTTCGATATACATATCAATAATTGAAACGGCCGACAATGGAGAAGGACAGTTTTCCGATACACTGTCTCAAAGTGGGAGCTGAAGGCTTAGAGGGAACTAAGGGGCGGAACGTGAAGCGGGTTAGAGGGGCAATGGCTGATTTTGAATATATATCACTTTTTAATTGCTTAATAATAAAATAAATTAAGGGCCGATTTTTCAATGCTTGGATAAAACTTATCCGTCCAATAAAGTATTATACTATAATATAAAAATGTCACGTAAACTGTCAAATACGGGCAATTAGAATACGTTTTTAAAATGGTAGTTTTATACAATATTATTCGAAGAATACGTTTTAACCAAGGATTGAAAAATCAGCCCTTATTAATATTTTTTTATGTTTGGTATCTAATTTTCTCGCAATCAATTATTTTTCCTTTATTGAAACCGCGGGAAACAGCAAGTAAAATATGTTAAAATATTATAACATATTTTTTCAAAATTTCTGTCTCAGACTCGTGCTATTTCTATAATTCGTAATAGTATTTATTTTATCCTTCTTCATTCATTACTGATAATGAGATGATGAACCCTAATATTCATAATATTAGGGTATAACGTTAATTAGATTATTATATAAAACGATTGAGCACTCTACAAAATATTAAATCTTTAAGAAACGTAGGACATTCACATTTATAATACGAGTGAACTTAGCTGCAGGAACTGCTATTTCATTAGAATTTCAAAATATGCCTGTTTGGCCTTTATTCACATATCTGTAATGCAAATATGATTTAAAATACGGCATTCATCCAAGAAAATTATTGATAATTATTGACCACTTCTAGACTTATCTGGATAATTTATAAGCATGTCCAATCAAAATGTTAACTGTATTTTATTTTTAACAGATAAATACGTAGGTATTAGAGTAGTCTAAAAAAAATATTTTTACCAATCTCACATGAGATTCGTTCGCGGTGTAAGAAATCCAGAAAGCTCAAAATGAAGTTAGGGTTACCGGCTACTAGCTTATTTCAACATTCCGGTTGAAAAACAAAAGTTTATCCACACATACCTAATAGTAGATACTAGTAGATACAAGATGAAGAGTGATTCGAAATAATTGGAATCCAATTTAAGAAACTGGAAAGACTTTAGGGGGACAGGACTTTTTTTAATCACATATGCGTTTTGACGTTTGTTACCTCAAAACATTTTGACCTCGCCTTTTTAAATTCAAAATAAGAAATCGGAATCGGCAGTATCAGGACTGCGGTATGTATGACTACATATTATATTGTTAACAGAGTAATTTTGTTGGTGATGATCGTCTCATTAGATGTAAAATTGAGGAATTTTCTAGGTTTAACCTGTAAAAAATTTGTGTACCTTTGCTTCAGCTTTCCACTGATTTGAATACAGGGAGGATACACTCGCTTCGCTTTACTTTACACACATAAATGCATGTACTTATGTAATTCCTTTTATATATCACGCTGCACGATTATGCTGAATATGCTTACATTAAAATTACTAAAAAAAATTAAAGCGACTTCAATTTATATTATTTTCCATTACATATAAGTCGCACACTTATATCCAAAATATATATTATGTACTTATGATCAATTAAATAACATTTCCTATTAGATACCTATTCTTATCATTATCATTACCTATATTTTATAATCGAGAGAACTATGTACTTTGATTATTGGCTACAATAATATAACTTTGTTCACTATACATATTATGACAACAAAATACAAACCCATATGTAAAAATAAGAAAATTAGTTTTTAATAATAACTAACATTTTCGTGAATATTATAGTGTTTTTGAAAATAATATGGTCAAATTGGACACTTGAAATATCGAACAAAATATGTGTGTAACCTTGGGTTTACCATTATAAAGTGTGAAAAGTCCCCAGCAATCCCATGGCGGCTTTTAAACTTATTCGGGGTCAAAGGTCAAAATAATCGGCTTACGCAGACGAGGAACTCTTCGCAGCGGATTCACCGCAGACTCAACGGAGAAAAGCACGCTATGGAAATGAATATTCAGAAGTGACAACGGGGACCGCCATTTAGGTACGTTTTAAACCCTCGTTTGCGTTACTCGATGTTGTAGTGATCTATTTTAGCGGACAATAAGGCCGCGGACTAAAATCCCTTGTCTACGCAGGCCATTAAATTATGCATGTTGTACCTACATGAAGTATTTATGTATTTTTATGTATTTAAATTTGTAAGGTTTCTAATATGAGATAGTATACCTGAATTCCTAAAATAAACTTGAGAATATGTACTTAGATGGTGATCGATCAATGGCCTCTTGAATTTCACAATACTAACATTAATGGTGATTTATGTTAATAATAATTACACCATTCACATTGAAAGTAAGAGCGGCCGTACACGGGCAGCTCGAGCAGTTAACGGCTGAGCGACGTACACGGCCTGCTCGAGCGATCAGTCTTTGACTGCCCGAGCTGTCGCTGCAAACGCGCAGTTGACGGCTTGAAGCGGTCGCGACGGCTCAAGCAGTCCGTATACGGCAGTGAACGAATGTCCATAGTTCACCGCGCGGTCGCGGCTTCAAGCCGTCAGTCTCATGCTTGAAGCGGTCCGTGTACGGCCGCCCTAAATATAGGTTGAGGCAATAATAAACCGCGTCACGTGTAGTTTGATGGTCTGCGGCAGCTTTGGCGAGCGAATTCCCGCGGCGGGAAAACCGCTCGTATAGTATGACCCTTAAAGTCGAGATAATTGAAGGAAAAGAAGGTGATAGAGATTATTTCTTGTCTCTTTCTTACCCCCAACTTCCCTGAAGTTTGTATATTGCATTGTGAAACTTTCAAGGTAGAAAGCTTAAAATTGGTATTAACTAAATTTAATTTATGACTAACACAATATTGTGCATATTTTTTTTTTAATTTGCCACCAATGCCTTAAAAGAGGAGTTGATATTATGTATATGGGACTTCTCACAGTTTACAAAGAAAAATTGGTAAACAGATTGGTAAACTGTTTGTTACCAAAAAAAATATCTGCCTTATTTATTTTAATGGAAACTTTCCCTATCCCCTAGAATAAGGGATGAAAATTATTGTGAGACTTTCCGCAAAAATCAATGAATAGAAAGTCAAATCTGATACAAGGGGAATATTTTCAATGGGATTTTTTATAACTAACCATAATATTTGGGTTGACTTGTATCTAATAAGAAAAGCATTATAATAAACAATACTATTTTTTCTTATACAAAGTTCTCAAATATATGATGTAAAAGTCACTTAACTATCCATACTATAATATAATATTATAAATGCGAAAGTAACTCTGTCTGTCTGTCTGTTACTCAATCACGCCTAAACTACTGAACCAATTTGTTTGAAATTTGGTATGGAGATATTTTGTTACCCGAGAAAGGACATAGGCTACTTTTTATTACAAAATATGTACCACGGGCGAAGCCGGGGCGGACCGCTAGTATTTAATAAATCAAAATAATTATGTAAAGATTCCTTCCTTTCACTCTTCTCTATAATATAACTAATTTACCGGTAGTTCCTTGGGAGCTTTAAGGCCTTCTGGGAAATGAGCATGTCTCGGCAGCCAGCAGGAGAGAGACATAACTCCAGCTAGTGGTTCAGGATATGTAAGAGCTGCATGAAGGGCTAATGCCCCACCTTGTGAAAACCCACCCAACAAAATCCGACCTGCAGGAATACCAGCCTAAAAATAATAACAATAAAATAAATTATGATCTAAATTCCTCCAATACATAAGGATTATTTTTATTTAAATGTTACTTGCTTTAACTTCATCTGATATTAATCCATGTATAAGTGATGTTGCATTTACGATGCCCTCTTCATCCTCTGGAGCAGTAGCATCTAATGTTCTTAAATCAAACCAGGAGGGCATTCGAAATCCTGCATTCAGTGTTACTGGTATTGTAGAAGCTGTTGGACAAATTACTTTTACGTGGGGCCCTCTGATTGCTGCAATTGTACTTGCCCATCCATGGCTACAATCATAAACACAGATTAATTGATATCATAATTAAATTCTATAAATCAAAATATGTACCTACTTGTTACAAGTCTAAGTCAAATAATCATCTTACCCGGTATCACCAAGTCCATGTAAAAAGATCAGCTGAAATCGATAATTTAATTTTTCAAGATTAAAATATTAAAAAAGAATCATAAAATCATCTTAACAATTTTATTAACTTACAGATGCTGTTTGTTTTGCTGTAGCAGCAATAATTACAGGGTTAGGTTCCATTATCCGATTACGTGAAAATTGATACAAGCTACGATCTGCTGCTATCACCTGTACCAAGCAAACCAACGAAATTATTGCGAAGGGCAAGTACACCACGTAATGTAGATAAAACTGAAAACTTGATAAAAACATGGCATATAGATTATATATATTTTTGACTTACTAGAAAATTATATCTGACTTAAATTATTAAAGTAATTATCAAGCACAAGTTATTTGATTAAAACCCTGTTTAACTTTCACTTATTACGTATGCTTCACTATAGTTCACTACCTATGTTTCAATACTTTAAAAATATGTTTGACAGGACGAGGCGCGAGTGGGAAATATGTATATGTTTTGTGTGTTTCCTGCAAGAAGCTTATAACTTATACACTGGAGATTTCGGTATGAACATTTGACGAATGACGTGTAACAAGAAAATTGTTGTGTTCTATCACTTTCACACCTAA
>CAJQZN010033080.1:0-16753 GCA_907164685.1 Colias eurytheme
TATAACAAGAAATATACAAAAAAACAGTGGGACAAGGGACGTTTATATTCGTCCCAAGCCCCCCACTATGGGACATAGGGTCCAAATTAAATCTGGGTCAAATTAAAACAATCGTTTACACGCCCCTGACATACATACATACGGAAATGTCGTATAATTATAAATATAGCTAACTCAGCATTTTTATATTGCCTTGAATACGATGTACTAGTTTTCGCCCGCGGATTTTTTTGCTGATTTTTAATTAATTTGGTTTTAATCCTACTAATATTATAAATGCGAATGTTTGTGAGGATGTGTGTGTGTGTGTGTGTTTGTTACTCTTTCACGCAAATTCTACTGAACCGATTACAATGAAATTTAGCACACATATAGAGAGTAACTTGGATTAACACATAGGATAGGTTTTATCCCGGAAATCCCACGGGAACGGGAACTATGCGGGTTTTTCTTTGACAACGCGGGCGAAGCCGCGGGCGAAAACCTAGTTCTAAATAAAGGTTTATTTTAAAATGTAGACCAGTTATTATTTGTATTAAGGTAATTAGTATCTTATTTGTCAATATTTTTTTACTATTTTTAACAAAATAATTACAGGATTATTATATCTATTACATTATATATGAAAAAAAAACACATTAGATACAGTACATGTTTACTCTGGCTTTGTCTCAGTTAAAATCAACACAAACAAATGTATTAATGGTGTTTACGAACCTGTTTGTCAAATTTCATTAAAAACAATTTAGTTGTTTTTGTATAACTGAATGATATGATCTATTGATAAAATTAAAGCTATAATGATCGGATGTATCAATTTTAACGAAACTCTGTTAGCCAGATAGTTTATATTATAAGGAGTAATAATAAAGAATATTTTGAAAGTTCATTGAACGTTTATTGTTCTTTCTAATTAAAACTACTGCACCGATTTTGATAAAACTTTGCACGTATATATAGGTTATAGCGTGGAATAACATACATGTAATGGCTACTTTTAATTTCCTATATCTCTATTTATTATCAAGAAATAATAAGGCTGTGTCCGAAATCTATTTCAGCACCAAATTTCACGAAGATCCGATCAGCCATTTCTGCGTGTTACTATTACATTACTATTACACTTTCAAAAATTAATACATATATAATAAATTATACATATTATAAAACTGACCTCAATAAAAAAATGATGAACAGACAAACAGAAATATGTATATCATATTATTTATAGTATTGTTAGGAAGAGAAATTGCTATGTTCGCAAAATCAATGTTTTGTTTTATCGTGATTTATATTATTAGTTTAATTTTACTTAAGTTAGGTAGTTGTGTTATATTCTCAAATTCTTGGTATGTATGTTAATTAATTTTTTAATTAGTTAAATTGATACACTAATTTTGATGCGGTTTTGCTAATGTGGTAAGCATTTTTACAGTTAGAACATATTTTTAACCGATTTAAAAAAATATCTCAATAATTATTTGTTTCTTTCTGTTTTAATTAAGTTAAATTTATAATTTAAATGACATAAAAAATATGATTACCTATTATAGTTTTCCTCTTCTAGCTAGTGTTTAATAAGACTGAACCGATTATGATAGACTTTTACAGGCAGATAGATGGTATTATAATAAATAATGTTATTATAATTAGTTATAATAAATTATGTTATTATAATTTTTTGATATCCTCTAAAACTGTTAAACTGCAAGTGCTTACACAAATGCTTTTTATGAGTGTCAGAAGTGAAACCTCTGTAGCAAGATTCAAAGTTATCAAAATCGTCGACTTACTACATGACGTGACGGTATCGACTGAAACCTTGAAATTTTACTCTCAACATGCCTAAATAAGTTTGACTTCAAAAAAGTAGTAATTCTTAAACGCCCTAAACAAGCAAAAAACGATATTTTATTATTTTTGTACAAACATTCCTCAAAACAAAGTACTTATTTAATTTTTTCCGTCTTTTTTTAACAATTCTGTTTATATTTTTTATTCTAAACAAGTGTCGACCTAATTAGGGATTAACACTAATTCATAAAAATAATGTAAATTGTAATAACAAAAATACTAATTAACCATTAGCAATTATCATTATTTTTCGCAAAATATCAAAAGCACAAAAATATTTTTAACTACTGTGTTAAAAATGTTATGTTTTTCGAGTGCATATGTATAAGTATATTATGTTATACTAATTTTATTACGCTATGCTCTATGGGGTCGTATTATGACCTCTTATTTCCAGACAGTTTACGCCGTGAATTGAACTGACTGGCAAATTCACATTATGATCGCAATAACCAGCCATGGTTAAGGGGAGGCTCCCTAAATTTTATGTGAATTTGCATTAATATTCTGAAACAGTCACACATACAATCAAAATGGAACTTTAGTACCTATATGATTTATTGGGTCTTTTTCTTTCCATGTACAAGACAGTTACGTAATTGTAACATTTTCGCTCGATTCATTTTTTATTCAAAAATTATGCCTTTTTAAGGATTAATACATTTTTTAAAGATTTACTTGGACTTTATGTCTAAAATAAATGTTAACAGTAAGAAAATAGAGTTTACTATCGAATCCCAAGATATTTTTTCTCTAGATCAATTATTACTTTAGTTATAAACGAAATAAGAATTGAGACTTACTTTTCGAGCTCGAACGCGATCAAAGAGCGCACGCGATATTCAACTTTATTACGGCTGTGTTAGCGTCTAGTACCGTAACCGGTCTCTCAGTGCCAGAAATTATGTTAGGGAGCCTCGTCTTAATGATGGTATTCTATGAATTTGCCAGTCAGTTCAATTCACAGCGTAAACTGACTGGAAATAAGAGGTCATAATACGTCCCCATATCTCACAAAAAAATGGTAAAAAAATGATGTGGGATTTATTTCAATTTATAAAAATTAATGGACAAATAAAAAATGTGTGCGTGTACTAGTGTACACACGTAAGAAGTGAAACTTCTTTATGACCTTATTTTCAAAAAATAATTTACTATATGCAACTTTACAGAAATACGTCGAATCACGCGTGGTAGGGATAAGAAAAAGATGGCGCGTAACGGAAAAATGTCACGCGTAACGAAAAAATGTTACACTAATTTTTTCCAACCCCGATAAGTAAAGAAGTTTCACTTCAATAAATTTATTTCATTTCAATTCGTTATTTAACTACTTAAGATCTATTTATTTATTAAAAACACCACAAAACATTATCTACATTTGAATTTTATCAAAAAAATCAATCAAAATTGTAACCACAAATTATCAGTATGCGGTTTGTTTAATTGCTACAAATTTTATAAATATAAAATTAATATTATTACATAATTATTGTGTTAAAAATACATATTGTGTTGAGGTATTTTATTCAATTTGCAGAATATTCAAGACGTTCGTATTTGTATAAAATTATATATATATATGTATGTTTATCAGCCTGGTTTCCATAACACAAGTGTGAGCTTAGTATGGGATCAGATCGTGTCGTGTGTGAAAAATGTCCTGAAATATTTATTTATTTGATAAATGTTGTAAAATTTAAATGGTGACCATGCTCGCTGCAAAGTGTGCGAAACGTCGGGATAATAATAGGATTAATAAATCGAGTTTAAAATCCGTTAAAATCTATTAATATTTAATACATATGGTGTTTTAACCGACTTGTAAGAAAGGAGGTTATTGTTCAATCGATTGTGTTGTTATCTATAATATAATAAAGAGGTAAAGTGAATTTGTGAGTTTGTGTTATTGTAGGAGGAAATATCTGCAACTAGTGAATCGATTTTAAAATTTATTTTACTACTTAATAGAAAGCCTAAATAAAAAATGTCTCGGTCTGGCAGGACACAGAAGGCTGATCACCTACTTGTCCCTGAAGAAAGTCGATCATTGAAACAGATGTATAATGCATCTGCCCCTTACCCCACTAGGGGACATGGGACTTCACTTTCATAGAAAGCCTCGTTAGACTTCGGAGACTTCAGCACAGTAATTTCGAAATTTTCACAAACTGACCAATTTAATAACTCCAGTATTCAACATACATAAAACCTTCGCCTTTAAACTATAAACCACTCTATGAAATACAGAAAATTCACTTTCCCCAAAAATCAAAATCAGTTCCAGGCATCACCCCAAACATACATAAAAACTTAATTCCCACATATCACCGTGAGAAACATTAATTAAAAACTTCCAAAGAAAACAATTAAGTAAACAGAATCATTAGAAAATTAATGATTAATCCCCTTAATTATATTATTTGCAAATACCCTCAATTATCATTAGGTAATGATGCTTATTCGCGTATATATACTCATGATTTGATTAAAATCAATCAGTATCAAATACGCATTCATTCGGTAAACATCTATACTTATAACATTATTAAGCTGTAGAATTTGTTTGTTTGTTTGAACGCGTTAATCTCAGGAACTACTAATCCGATTTGAAAAATTATTTCGGTGTTAGATAGCCTATTTATCGAGGAAGGCTATATATCATCACGCTAAGACCAACAGGAGGGGAGCAATGCGGGTAAAACCGCGGAGCACAGCTAGTAAGTGATATCTACAATTCTATGTTTACAGTTGTTTAATAATCATAATAGTGTGACAGTTAGTGTATGTGAGTGAAGTTATATTTAAGGTAAGTTAGTTTTATAGTCACTCAGTAGTTATATGTCACTGAGTGTACTCAATTTCACATAATAACCAACTCATTGACGATTTATAGTGAGGAATGAAGCTAACTCAGAAGGCACGTATCTTGTTATTAAGTGGCAGTAGTTACTAACTCAGTAGGCATGTACAAATTCTGTCACTGGGTGTGTAATTACTGCCACTGAGTGACTTTTTCATCAGTTGCTTGTTCATAAGTACTGCTTCAGAGAGTCAGTGGTCACTCACTCAGTGGACATGTATTATATTCTGTCACTGGGTATGTGATTACTGTTTTTCTATGGCCATTTCGTCTATAGTAGAGCCATTTTAATAGGCAACATTTGACAGTTCAACAAAATTCAACAATGTAACCTAGTAACGACGACATAGAATAACATGATATTTCGTTTTGTTAGAACTGCACATTTGCTTAACTTTATTTCAATTACGATTACATATTTATAATAATAATGACCGATACAAGTAATTTTAAGAATTCATTTTACTGATAAACCATTCTAAACATAATAAACAATTTCTGAATTAAAGAACTGACGTCGCTTCAATTTTGTGTCAGTAAACTTTTTTCTTTTTAAATACCAGAGACGTTACTCTAAAAATCGAATACTGACATCTAGAATCGAATGCATTGATTTCTTGTGAATAAAAATCATCATAAATTTATAAATGTGTTTCAAGTTCGATTGACAAATGTTTCAAGTCCGTATCGATTAATTCACTTTAATCGATGTTTTTAAGCAGGTTACCTCTCTTCGAAGATAAAATTGATAGACGTCAAATGTTGCCTATTAAAATGGCTCGACTATAATGTATTGTTTTTCTTTTGTGTTCTTGGAATTTTATTAGAATACTTGTCTTTGAGAGATAGTAGTCAGGCACTCATTAGACATGTTTAACATTCTGTCACTGGGTGTCTGATTATTGTCACTAATTGACAATTTCATCTTTGTCCAACATAGAATATTAAATTTTGTGTTGTTGCATAGTTCATTGCTTAAATATTGTCTTCAAGAGGTAGTAGTCAGCCACTCAGTTGACATGTTTAATATTCTGTCACTGGGTGTCTGATTATTGTCACTTATTGACGATTTCATCTTTGTGCAATTTAATAATTAATTCATCAGGCCCCGGAATCACAGACACAATAGAAAATCTATTGTGTCGCGGTCAGATCTGGCCGTTCGGGGCTCAATGGGTTATCCGACGCATTGTTTTATCAGTTTTAAATCATGAAACACAAATATTTTAGTTAAACTGTGTGTTTGCTTAATTATGGAGTAATTATAATCTTCGGGGGATAGTAGTTAGTCACTCAGTTGACATGTTAAATATTCTGTCACTGGGTGTCTGATTATTGTCACTCATTGAAGATTCATCTTTATGCAACTCAATGGCTATGTCTATTTCATGTTTGTTCTGGTAAGATTTTACCTTTTAGGTAAGGTAACAGTTCAATTTATCTATTGGTTGTTGTATTATTATATAAACACATAGCTAAACAGAAATATTGTCTAAATTAAACAGTAGTCATTAACTCAGTAGGCATGTGCTAACTCTGTCACTGGGTGTTTGATTGCTGCTTTATTATGACCAACTCATCATTTATTATTATCAAGAAAGTTTCTACAAGAGAATATTTCAGTGTCCAAACCAAAGGATTTGATTATTTACATTTAATCAGTATTTAGTTAGTCTATACGGAACAGTTGTCACTCACTCGGTAGACATGTACTATATTCTGTCACTGGGTATTTGAAAACTGCTTTTTGAGACTATTTCATCGGTTCATTTGTTGATATTATTCAAATTATTACCTAAAAATGTGTACTTTATTAATGACAATATTTAAATTCTTATTAAAATGTATAATTTGTGTTTTTAAGAGGCGGTAGCCACTCACTCAGTAGCCATGTATAATATTCTGTCACTGGGTGTATGTTTACTGTCACTTACAGACAATTTCTTCAGTGTAATGCAATTGAAATATGTTTATTCATGCGATCTACATTCAGTTATATTATCTTTGGGAGGCGGTGGTCACTCACTCATCAGACATGTTGTATATTCTGTCACTGGGTGTGTGATTACTGTCACCCATTGGTTATTGCATCTAAGTGGCAATAAAAAAATAACTAAAAAACACGCTCTAATACGACGATATTTTTGTATCGTCACCGATTCTTAAGTGTGAGGTTGAATTCAATCATTTATTTATTATTTTATTCAGGAAAACATTGACAATTATTAAATATAAAAAAAATAAAAAATACACTTCTTTCCGTTTAAGATGGGTCAAAATCGAATTTAAGAGTCAGTTACGAATACCTATGAATGAATATACGAATAATATACAGTTGAACCTAATGAGCGTGTTAAAAATGTCTTGAACTGAGGGTAGTCACTCACTCAGTTGACATGTGCTATATTCTGTCACTGGGTGTGTAATTACTGTCACGGTCAGACGTTATCTCCTGGGAACTATTTTAACAATCTTTGAAGCCTTCATCTAGTAATTTTGTTATGAAGAACAGTGATTTCTCACTCAGTGGACATGTTTTATATTCTGTCACTGGGTATTTGATTACTGCTTTTTATGACTGACTCATCTGTGCTTTTTATTTATTAACGTTTTTTATTTAACACTATATTGTGCTGCCAACATAACAACCCATATATATATATTTTTTGAGTGTATTTAATTATAAGAAATCTTGTAATAGTGTATTTTTTATTATTATAAATTTACTTTTTATCAAAATTTGCAGAGTAGCAGTAGTCACTCACTCAGTAGACATGTTTAATATTCTGTCACTGGGTTTTTGATTACTGTCACTTGGCGAAAAATTCGTCTGAAATTTATTTATTATTAAATTTTTGTAAGAAGAGGCCATAAAACAATGTACTGTTACAGGTATGATAACTTTTTCTCTATGATATATTTTCCAAGAAATATAAGGATCTCTTTTATTCAATCTGTAAGTTTCAATACAGCAGCAAGTTGAAAATTTCACATATAACAATATAACTGTATATACTTAACTTGTTATATTATATCATTTACGTTTATTTCATCGTTTGTATCATTAAGTGGCGGTAGTAACTCACTCAGGTGACATGTTTTGTATTCTGTCACTGGGTATGTTATTACTGTCACTTATTGATCATTTCTTCAGAAGCATTTATCAGATAAGATTATTATGAACTAGCTGTGCTACGCGGTTTCACCCGCATTGATCCGCTCCTGTTGGTCTAAGCATGATGATTTATATCATTACTATATTATTATAGCCTTCCTCGATAAATGGGCTATCTAACACCGAAAGAATTTTCCAAATCCGAACAGTAGTTCCTAAGATTAGCACGTTCAAACAAACAAATAAACAAACTCTTGCGCTTTTTAATATTAGTATAGATTATTATGAATTTGTTTTTATTTTTGTTGCTTCATGCGTTTTATTCGTCTTTAATGTAAGAATATTGTCTGGGAGAGAAAGTAGTGACTCACTCAGTGGACATGTTTTATATTCTGTCACTGGGTATGTTATTACTGTCGCTTCGTGGATATCTTATGCTTCAGTCATCGCTCATCAGTATTGTGTATATTATGTTATTTTATAGAATGGTAGTTATATTATTTGCCGGTTTTATTATGTGATATATATGTGTATGAAAATGTGGCTAAAGAGTAGCTTAGGCAACCTTTTTAACGCGATAAATTATTTTATTCCTATGGTAATTTTCTATACACGCGTAAATCCGCGGACGAAAAGCTAGTTCAAGTATGTGATTTAATGAAAATGTGTGTATCTGATTACATTGTTAATATATTATGATCTACTTATTTATGTATTGTGTCTCATATCAACTTTGTATGTATAAATCTTTTGTTTGGACGAGACGGTAGTTAGTTACGCAGTAGTCATGTAATATATTCTGTCACTGGGTATCTTATTACCGCTCCTTCATGACTTATTCGACGATATATTGAAAACTAATTTAGCTTATTATGTTGTTATATTGCCTTCAAGATCATTTAGAAAAGAAAAAAATAATGATTGACTCCCCATCTCCCCGTGACCACGCTAGCTGTAAAGTGTTCGATACGTCGGGAAAATAATATAATGAATAAATCACGTTTAAAACCCGTTAAAAAGTTTTTAATTTCTAAATGATTGACTGTAAGAAACAGTTATCACTCACTCGGTAAACATGTTATAAATTCTGTCACTGGATATTTGAAAACTGCTTTTTACACGACCTATATACGTTATTTTATTCAAACTTCAAAGAAGAAAAAGAAGCCCATCTTTTATTTATTTGTGTATGTGTGATTATTATTTTTCAACTTGTATAAATTAATATCAAGAAAATCTGTCTGTGAGAGAAAGTATTCACTCACTCAGTTGACATGTTATCAATTCTGTCACTGGGTATTTGATTACTGCTTTTTACACGACCAACTCATCTTTGTACATTATTTTATATTCAAATTTATTAGATGTTTTTGTAAGTATGTATGTTTTTAGTTTACTATGGTGTTAGACGTAACTTTTGATTTAATATTTTTGTGGATGAATAGTTGTCACTATTTCCTGTCAAAACATATGCTAGCTGTCGAATACTATAAAATGCCGCGTTCCTTTGACTCGTGGCGCATTCGTACGAATCGTGCCTAGGGGCTCGGACGTTGTTTATACGACGTTCGACCCAACTACCCTCACTTTGCTAATAGTCTTGACTTGCTGCGATTTGTTATCAACTACCTACATCAATCAGGTAGCTGTGTAGAATCGCAGTACATTCTTATTACATTCAAACTAATATTTAACCCGGTCTCGCGAGTAATTTCTTACAATGGAGTTTCTTGCCGATTCTTCTCCATAGATACTGCTTTCCGAATCGGTGGTAAATGTAAAAAATATGTAATGACGATTCAAAAACGCTTCTAGAAGAAGTCTAATTGAATAAATAAATGTTTGAGTTTGAGTATTTATTACCATGAAAATTATTGCTGTTTGTTAGCAAGGAAATCAATTAGGAAGAATAATAAACTTTGCCTCGATTTTACATAAAATATATAAATATTTCAGGACGATTTTCACACACGGCACTATCTGATGCCATACTAAGCTTTCGCTTGTGTTATGGAAACCAGATGGCTGATAAACATACATATATAATTTTAAATAAATACTTACATAGATAATTAACACCCAGACACAGAGCAAACATCTATTTTCATCACACAAATATTTGCCCCGGGTGGGAATCGAACCCACGACCTCTAGCTTGGAAGGCAGGGCCACTACCAACCAAGCCGACCGGTCAGTCAAAATACTTTATTTGATCGTTTTTATTATTTTTGTATACATTTACGGTCTTACTAATAAAATGTTACCCATTCGCTATGCAATGGATTAGTTATTGCAATAACCTGTCTTGTTTTTATGATCGACGTTTCATGTGAGCAAGAGCAGGACACAGCTATGGTAGAAAATGGTAGAAATTTATCCATTGTTTAATTTTTTATTAGTAAGGCCGTTAATTTTCTGAGAGGGTAGTCACTCACTCAACTCACACCAACTCACTCAACTCACACCAACTCACTCAACTCACACCAACTCACCTTATTAGTCAAGCACTGCGCGAAGTCCACCTTCATGTCGGACACGGAAACTCGGTCCTGCGGTCGTTTCGGTCCACTCACTGAGGTTACGACCGTTGATAGGTCCAGTTCGACTACCTGTAATATTGTTATATTTTTTTTTATTTACAATCTTATTACAATCGTAACTTATATTATAACTGCGAAACTTTGTCTGCCTCTTCTTCACGCCTCAGCCACTGAACCGATTTGGATGAAATTTGGTACAGAGATAGCTTGAGACCTGAAAAAGGACGTAGGATGCGGGTTTTTCTTTAACTACATATATATAGAGAGAAAAATATGCAATAACCGAACAATGCTTAGTGTACTAGAAAGGAGAAAGAAATAAAAATAACGTTTATTTAGTGAGACAGTGTGACATAGATAATTCTATCTACTTATTTTTCTCCTATCGTAAGATAAAATTACATTTTAATATTTAGTAAGACATATATCTTTTTATAAGTACGTTCATACATACCTCCGAAAAAACTGGATCTTGTTCCGGATTCGTGTAGTCTCTAAACTGTTTTGTCGCTTTCAAATATTCTCTTATTATGTTTATTTTTTCAGCGGGCCGATCTGGAATAAAATATTATAATAATTATTTATATTATTCTAAATCATGTACATATTTTTGATAAAAAAATTTGAAATGTCACTCAAGAACGGGTGAACGGATTTTGATTAATTTTTGTTTGTTGAATATATAGAATCATCACTTGTAAAATGAATTAGTGTGTTTCTACATGATATATGAATTTTTATGTATTTTACGAATTTTTCAACTTGATTATGATGACTTATTGAGTTTGAGTAGATGGATTTTTTATACTTTGTTGTTGAGTTTGAGTGTGATTAACACATAATTTTGAGTTTGATTACTATTACCATTTAAGTGATATCGTACATGTGTTTTATTATTATGATTGTGAGTTTGAGTACGACTTAAGTGACTATTGAGTAGATACTCACTGGTCTGGGACAAATAATCCAGCGATCTCTCATCAACGGGGAAATGTGCCACAGTTGCCCCAAACTCGGGGCACATGTTGGCCACAGTTGCCCTATCGGCTATACTTAGGGCAGATACACCGGGACCGAAGAATTCAACGAACTTGCCCACCACACCTAGGGAACGGAGGTGCTGGAAGTGATGGGATTTTGTTGAGTGATACATAATTAAAAAAATAACAAGAATGTTATCAAAACTGTGCAGAAAGGATGTTAATAAATTATATCGTAAAAAATATAATATAAATTAATTTACAAGTTTAACTTTATAAAAATAGACATGCAATTTCTAGGTCATATTATATTATGTAAAAACATTTTAATATTCCTCTATTCATTTCTTCATTCATTCATTCATTCACTAACCTTAGTAATAGTAAGCACAAGGTCAGTAGATGTGGCCATAGGGTTCAATTCTCCACTAAGCTTGTATCCCACTACTTTTGGTAATAACATCCTATTGTATTTATATAACAAAAAACAATTCATTCAACCAATCATTCATTCCTTCATTCATTCACTAATCTTAGTAATAGTTAGCAGTTGACGTGGCCATAGGCTTCAATTAAATATTTCTTAATTTATTGAAGCGAAACTTCTTTATAGTTTAATTTCAAGGTCGCGTCATGGAATAAGGCGACGATTTTGGTATCTTTGAATCTTGACAAAGAAGTTTCATTCACTAATTTCGTTCTTATCGATTTAATTCAATCATTGATTCATTCACTAACCTTAGTAATAGTAAGCACAAGGTCATTAGATATGGCCATAGGGCTCAATTTAAATGTTTCTTAATCAAATAATATATTCATTCATTCATTCGATCCTTTTGTTGCACGTTTTTCATTCACTAAATAAATCTTTTAATCTTTGAAATATATCACTTACTTATGATCAAAGCACTATTAAATATTAATTAATTCATTCATTTATTAATTCATTCGTTCATTCACTCACTAACCTTAGTGATAGTAAGCACAAGGTCAGTAGATGTGGCCATAGGGTTCAATTCCCCACTAAGCTTATATCCCACTACTTTTGGTAATAACATGCTGGTCGCTTGACCTAACATTACTGCTTCCGCTTCAATACCTGTAAATATAATTTAAAATAATAAATAAATCTATACTTTATTTTATAATCTATACTTTAATATAATAAAGCTAGATAGTTTGTTTGAACGCGCTAATCTCAGGAACTACTGGTCCGATATGAAAAATTCTTTCAGTCTTAGATAGCCCATTTATCGAGGAAGGCTATAGGCTATATATCATTACGCTAAGACCAACAGAAGCGGAGCAATGCGGGTGAAACCGCGGAGCACAACAAGTTATTTTAATAAAGAAATACTTAGGATGAGTTAAAATTTGCAAATTTTTGTGACGTTGCAAGGAAAAGTTAGGAAAGATTTGTTTTTTTTTTAGTTTGAGTTGGCGTAGAGATTGAGTTCTGGTTTGACTATAAGTTAAATATGATATGAGTTTGAGTAAGACTTGAGTTCAACTCACCCCCCGCGCCCCATCCCACGACTCCAAGCCCATTTATCATGGTTGTATGACTGTCAGTGCCAACAACAGAGTCGGGGTATAAAATATCATCCGTGAATACTACGCGCGCTAAATATTCCAAGTTAACCTGAAAAATAAATCAATCTATATATATGTAAAGGAACTTCATTTCTTTGTATTAAAGTTTAGTAGATTTGAATTTTGCCGCTCGGCACAGACAATATAAAAAAGTTCAACATTAGTGAGACATACCTACGACAGAGGTCGCGAGAGAACAGCTAATAATGGCGATCGACGCAAGATAAAATTGTGATGTGTTAAGAAGGTGTTAAGTAATTAAAATTAAAAAGATAATCTTTGAACTGTTTAAATTGTGTACTAAATTGTTAAATTGAAGTGTGTCGTTTCTTTTTTCAGGTTAGTAAATTTTTCATTTTAGTAACATTGTTAATGTAAAAGTAATATGTATGTTAAATGTGCAATTAAAATGAAGTCTTATCTTTTTTCAGAGAAGAAACACATATCGTTTAATCCCTTATATATATAAAACTCAAAGGTGATTGATATAGTGATCTATCAACGCACAGCCCAAACCACTGGACGTATCGGGCTGAAATTTGGCATGCAGGTAGATGTTAGGACGTAGGCATCCGCTAAGAAAGGATTTCCCGAAATTCTTGCGGGAACGGGGAAAAACGGGGATGCACGTACAAAGTCGTGGGCGGAAGCTAGTCTAATATATAGTACAATAAAATATATTTACCTGATGTACAATGCCTGAACCAGGAGGTACTATCATCATATTGTTAAATGCTTGCGCTCCCCACTAGAGAAAAATTGAGTTAATTTAATAAATATATAAAATAATAATATAAATATACTATAAACTGATTAAAATATATCGGTCTGAAAGTCGGTCTGTATACACTTACAGCTAAGTTACTGTACTAATTTAGATGAAATTTGGAATAAAACAGTTAGAACCAGGATCTAAAATAGGCAACTATTATTATTTTTTTCTTATTATAAATAAATGTCATTATTTTTTTTAACTTCGGAAATATTTTTCAATATTTCGCTGTGATAAAAATTTAATAGTCTTTTTTTACAGTCGGTTAAAATAATCGATAAATTAATAATGTAAAGACTTACCTTCAAAAATTGGAATCTCTCCTTGTTCCTTTCAAATTCAAGCTCTTGGTTCTTATTTAAAGCATCGGTGCTGAAAATAATAAAAAATGTGTGCATGTACCAGTGTACACACGTAAGAAGTGAAACTTCTTTATGACCTTATTTTTCAAAAAATAATTTACTATATGCAACTTTACAGAAATACGTCAATCACGCGTGATAGGCAAGAAGCTTATATCTTATGTGATAGGGATAAGAAAAAGATGGCGCGTAACGGAAAAATGTCACGCGTAACGAAAAAATGTAACACTAAATTTTTTTCCAACCCCGATAAAGAAGTTTCACTTCAATAAATATTACATTAACTACAATTTATTTCATTTATTTTTAGTTTTTACTATTATAAAAGTGATAAAGTTAAAACACGAATTTTTTTATGAAATTATTCAAAGCTGCACACTATGACAAATTTCAAATCCAAGATGGCTGCTAATACAAAATGGTGCGTTTTTTTATTACATACGAATATTACATTCTTGAAAAATCCACTTGCACTGTATTTTAATATAATTTACGTATTAGCAAAGGCTAAAAGAAAAAGAGGAAGACAAAGAAAAAGGTGGTCGGATGAGATAAGGAGAGTGGCACGTTCTTTCGCCTTCCGTAGCCAGCTACGGAAGGCGAAAGAACGTGGCGAGTGGAAGAAGTTGGAAGAGGCCTTTGTGTCACAAGGACACGCCAACACACACAAAGCAATTTAATTTTAGTTAATAAGTAAAAATGTAACCTGTATTGGCAATAAAGGCTATAAATAAATAAATAAACGTATTAGCAAAGGTGGTTGAATTTATTAAAATTTAATATGTACATCTGAATCTTTCGGTCTTACTAATAAAATGTTACCCATTCGCTATGCAATGGATTAGTTATTGCAATAACCTGTCATGTTTTTATAATTGATGTTTCATGTGAGCAAGAGCAGGACACAGCTATGGTAGAAAATGGTAGAAATTTATCCATTGTTTAACTTTTTATAAGTAAGCCCGTAAATGTACTAATCTATAAATTAAATTTATAGATAATGACATAATCCTTCTAATGTTATAAATGCGAAAGTTTGTGAGGATGGATGTGTGTATGTGTGTTTGTTACTCTTTCACGCAAATACTACTGAACCGATTACAATGAAATTTAACACACCTATAGAATAGAGGGTAACTTGGAACATAGGATAGGTTCATGGGCTAGCAATAGGCTTAGGGTTGGGCAAAAATATAAAATAATATGTAACTGGCAACTATACCCGAGGTCTTATCCCGGTCAATTTTGAGGATTCTGAACCTCAAAAGGAAAAAAACCGTTCAAGTGCGAAGTTCATACTAGTCCTACTAATATTATAAATGCGAAAGTTTGTGAAGATGGATGTGTATGTGTGTGTACAATGAAATTTAGCACACATGTAGAAGGTAACTTGGATTTACTCATAGGATAGGTTTTATCCTGGAAATCCCACGGGAACGGGAACTATCTGGGTTTTCCTTTGAAAACGCGGGCGAAGCCGCGGGCGGAAAGCTAGTAGATAATAAAAGCGAAAGAAAGATAAGATAGTAAAAGCGATAAGGCCGCCCTTTGCTGTTTCTGTTAAAGTTTATTTTCAAAGCCATAAAGCATTTTCATTCATTCATTCATTCATTCATTCATATATAATGTTAAATATACCTTCTAGAAAAATCAACTTGCACGGAATGATCTATAACCAAATCGGCTGGGCAGATCGGATTGATCTTATTTGGATCACCTCCTAGATCCTTCATAGCATCACGCATCGCTGCGAAATCAACCACTGCCGGTACTCCTGTTAGATCCTGGAATATTTGGAAATTTATTAGTATTCTCTTTTATTTTTATTTTTATTGGTCATTTAGAATTTAATGACGGATTTTAAACGAGAAATGTTTTGATGGTGATAAAAAAAAAATATTACGCTTGCAGTAAAATACTTAAAATGACGGTATCTATACTAATATTATAAAGCTGAAGAGTTTGTTTGTTTGTTTGAACGCGCTAATCTCGGGAACTACTGGTCCGATTTGAAAAATTCTTTCGGTGTTAGATAGCCCATTTATTGAGGAAGGTTATATATTATCACGCTAAGACCAACAGGAGCGGAGCCACGCGGGTGAAACCGCGGAGCACAGCTAGTCAAATATTAAAAAAAAAAAATATTCATCCACCTGCAATATAACCCTAGCGGGTTTAAAAGCAACCTCAACATCGTCAGTTTTCTGGTTCACTTCCCAGTTCAAAACATTCTCTACATCCTGCGGTAATACTTGAAAACCATCGCAGTTACGAACACATGACTCTAGGAGTACCCTTATGCTGTAGGGCAGACGATCTGGAATGAAAGAATGAATGAATGAATAAATGAATGAATAAAAAGTGAATAGTATATTGTTTAATAAAAAAGTATCATAATAGCAATGATATTTTATGTATAGATACGTTATATACTCACAATATATCAAAAAAAAAATGCTTCATATGCAGTGTCAGGCACACACAAATACAATTTTCATTTTACTTGATTTATTAAATTGACAGACTGTATAAGAGAGATGGCTCTAATAAAATGATATCCCACCAAAAACATTTTCATGTAAAATGTTGCCAAGACGAGCCCATATGACTCGCACTGTCAAAAAGTTATCAGATCTCATGTAGAGCCAAGCTTCTAACACTACACGCCCTAACT
>CAJQZN010033084.1:0-13336 GCA_907164685.1 Colias eurytheme
AAACCAAGACAATACCACACAGTACGTCTTCTGTCAGTGTCAAATTATAACAACACGAAAAAAAATTATCAACTCCAAAAATAAAGTGGTTCACTCAATCTCAGAAAACAATGGTGTCAACATTGTTTTATAAAAGTCTTGTTAATAATGTAAATTGTAAGTTGCAATAGAATATAAAGAATTTTTAAATTTGGTCGTACTGTGAGTGGTTAATTGTCAAACTTCAAAATGACGTCTCATATTGACATATTGGTATTTGTTATTGTTGCATATTTTGGATTGCATTTTCAAAGAAATTTTAATATAAATAATTAATTTATGTTATTAAATTATTCCTACCATCTAGCATCTTATATTCTGTTATCTGTATTCAGTACATGCACCATCAGCGCAAACGGCCAAATGGTTGAAGATTCCAGTTTGAATGCTAGCAAATCCAAGGTTCGATCTTAGTTCCTTAAACAATAATTACTTAAGCTTAATTATTGTACAATTATTGTATTATACCATATATTTTTAGCATTTTTTATGAACGCAAAGAATTTGTGTCATTTGACTATATTTGACCATCAACAAGTACTTACTTATTTTACTCATAACCATGTAATAACAAATATCATATTCTCTGTGTTTCTAGACTAAGACTGCTCGCCCCAAAGCAGTTTATCTCTGGACGGAGGCTGATGTTCAGAAATGGTTGCGTAGACATTGCAGTGACTATTACAACTTATATTGGGAAAAATTCCATGAGGTAAAAATGTACATACAAATATATGAACTCTATCCTAACCTATTTATCAAAATGTATCATTGAATATGAAACACATATTGCTATATCAAGTTGAAATCAATATCCTCTATAATTTTACACACTGATTCTGCATATGTGTTTGTATAATATGTTTCTTAAAGTGGACCTAAATTAATATACATTTCTTGTTGTAGCATGATATAACAGGGCGAGCTTTAGTTCGTATAAATGACAACACACTCCTAAGAATGGGCATCACAAACCAAGATCACCGGGAAGCTATCTGGAGAGAGATCCTGAAACTGAGACTGAAGACTGACATTGTAGAGATCAGGGACCTGGAGAGACGGCACAATTACTTTAATTATAACCTCTAATGTGATAAATAGATAGATGTATTTAATTAAGTTTTGAATAATAAAGTATTTGATACTGAAATACTTTATACTTTTAAATGGGGATTCCACACATTTTATATTTTTTTTGTCATGGTTATGCAGAAAAAAAGATTTTTTAACGTAAGTAATCTTTTTATACTTACTATTGACACAAATTAATTATCATTTCATTTCATTTCATGAGATATTTCTTTATTGAAATTGAATTTATATTTTTTTACCAACCTTAATACTTAGTATTCTAACCAAGAAGTCTATATTATTATGACTATAAGAGCGTATACGCACTATGCGGGTAGCCGCATTGCGGGTAGCCCTCCGGCTGACCGCAAGCACAATTGTGTACGTAATATTCATTTCTATGCGCACTGCGATGCGGCTACCGCAGACCGCACAGTGCGCATAGAAATGAACATTACGTACATAATTGTGCTTGCGGTCAGCCGGACGGCTACCCGCATAGTGCGTATACGCTCTTAGAGCATTGTCATCATTGTCATATTTTTCACATTGATTATTATTTCCGCACAGTATTTTCATTTTCATGTATTGAAACAGAGTCTGTGTCCATAATTTATCATCTATATTTAAAATAATAAAAATGCCAAAAAATTATTGTAAAAAATTATTTTAGTGTAAGATAGCCCATTTATCGAGGTAGGCTATATATCGTCACGCTAGGGATCAATGCGGGTAAAACCGCGGGGCACAGCTATTTTATAAATAAATGTTTTCAAGTAATTTAGTTATCCTCGTTATTGATCGTGATTTGTTTCTATGGGCGTCATTAGAGTAGCTTAAACTACAAAAATCCGATACATAACAGAATCACAGTTCGTTTTTTTATAGATACATAAGATGCATTGATCTCATTGTCGTGCCAGACGATCGGATTGGTGCAAATGATGTGCTCACGCGATTTATATAGGTTGTAGTAAAAAATTATAATTTTGAAAATCAATCGCGTTTTCAAAAAGGACTATTTTTATTGACATCTGTTTAATAATAATTCGCTTATGTTACAGGGTCAAATCACATAAGAATTTGCAGCATTATCTACCCTCAATAGTCAATGTAAAAAATTCAATTTGCTTTGTTCCACATTTTCTTATTTAAAATTGTTAAATGGAATAAAATGTAGAAAGCAGATTACTGTTAATTTTGTCCACGATTCGATATTTCAAAAGGCTAAAAAATACATATAATTTTTCATATATGTACTTAGTACTTACCTACATTTCAAAAATGGAAAACTACAATATTCCCGCTATTCCTTATGACTTAAAGCCGTACATTCACGGTAGGTATCTAGTTAGTCGCGCTGAGGACGGGCCAAAATAGCCATTTTAATGACCCTCCTTTGTTTATTATTCTTCCTGCGCTCACACATCGATGGGATATTATAAGACAACTGGGTCTCGGATAAATATACAAATTCCATTCTCAACGTTACAGGAAATATTTCGAAGCATTTCAAAAATTGATAATTTTAGTGCAGATTTTTTTTATTTTTGCGACATTAAACGTTTAAATAATGAAACACATTAACTACTTTTACAAATAGGTATATAGAGTTCGTTTTTTTTTTCATTCAATTCGCTATTTTGGATAATATTGTTCTCAATTTAAATTTTGCCTATTTTTTTTTTAGTATTTTGCATTTCATTTTAATCGATGCAATTATCTTTCCAATGCCAAAGAATCTTATCAATGCACCACTTATCTCCTTATCAGCAAAGATTTGGCGTGAGCTGACACACATTTTTTCAAATCAGGCTGTAAGTAAACTTTTATTTTCATGGATTATATTCTAAGTTCTAACTCATCATTTATTTATGCAGTTTTAGCTTTTCATTAATGTAAGTAAGTAGGTAGGTACATATTTAGTATTTAGTATTTACTATCTAACTACTACCTTTTTCAATTTTATGTTTTAACTTTTTTGTGCAGCTAAATAAATTAACTATAACGCAGTTCATTAAAGAAACGAATCTTCAATGGCGGCCAAAGCCAATTTGTATTCTCTTTGGCCAAAGCTGACACTGACGTATGGTAGGGTCAGCAAAAAAGAAAATAAAAATAACGTAAATGGATAATTATTTTATTAATTATTTCAAATTGTTTGTTGACAAACTTTTTTGTTATGGTATTTGTTTATTTATA
Organism: Colias eurytheme; assembly: GCA_907164685.1. Taxonomy (NCBI): domain Eukaryota; kingdom Metazoa; phylum Arthropoda; class Insecta; order Lepidoptera; family Pieridae; genus Colias; species Colias eurytheme. The sequence goes on from CAJQZN010033084.1 coordinate 3,313, forward strand.
TGAATTATCATATTTACGTATACAGATACAGAATGTAACAAAATCCCCATAATATTTGTAATGAGCCCATAAAACTGAACAACTTTTCCCAAAGAACATATTTTGTCAAATTCCAATAAAACATTATTTACTTTCGCAAATGCATAATTGTCATTGTAAATTTATGATAAAAACTATTATAGGGAAAATCAAATACATTTTAGTGATTGTATTTTTCCATATTTTTTTTGCATGCCGTACGGCCGTGTGTAAGCGAGAGGGAATGATAAGCGCCGCCATTGAAGATTCGTTTCTTTAATGAACTGCGTTATACTTACATTTTATTTAAAAAAAATCATCTCGTTACAAATATGAAATACATAACTACTTACTAATTAATGACATTCCAATTTTTTTATAAATGAGTAGGATTGGAAATATTCGTTAAATTAAATTTTTATGTACCATTTTCATATCGGAGTTAAGTTGCCTCAATATCATTACAACACATTTGTAATTCAATCTTCCAAAAACATTTTTATTAAATCAGAATTACCAAGAATCGACCTATTATTACAGTATTTACGTAAACGCTATTTCGCCGCGTCCATTATGTTACTCAGCATTATTAAGTACCTTCATGTAAATATACAAAAGATTCATCCTTCTAGGAAACTGTTACGTTCATGATTTTATTTTAAAAATACATAATTACAATCGCGTAAGAACCCCAATTTTAACGCACGTCATAGCGCTCAGTCCGCGATTTATTTATAAGCAAAACAATGAAGCAAAACGATTATTTTGTAAATTAAAACTATTAAGTACCTACGAAATAATATATTTCCTCAAAACCTTTCGGGAAATTTTGTCCATGTGTTCTACATGCATAAACTTTTCATCGTGTTTTTTATTGAAACTCTACATAAAAATCGCACGCCACGGTGCTTGCGATTGCACTCCTCCAAATCAACACAACCGATTTACATAAGCATAAGCAAGGCATAAGCAAATAAAATATAAGCTTTGAATGTAATTATTATTATAAAGACAATGATAGTTTAAGACCAGTACGTGCTGTATACTATTAGATTGAGAGAAAACAAATGTATTGTTGGCATCATTGCGAAAAGCGAGAAATAAACAAAGTCTCATGCCATTAAAACCATTTGGCATACCGCTGCAGCTGGTGCCAAATTAACTCCAAGAAATGTCCCGCAAATCGGGATCTGTATGGTTATTACGAAATTTACCCGAACTCATGAGTTGGTTAGCATTTTGGATGCTTAATTTTATTGTGTCAAGCCAAACGCGGCAGTTAACGTTAGCGCGGGAAACGAGCACGCGCGCCTTCGTTTAATTTTCCCGCCATTAATGACGCGTGTCAGTATATTTTTTTAATTATTAATGGACAGTTAAAAGTGCGTTAATAAAAAAGTTTATTCGTGAAATAAAGTGTGTTTATTAGTGTAGTGATAGTTATGTGAGTAACTCATTCATTATTTAAAACAAATATTATTCATAAATTAAAAGTTAAAATAATTAATACTAAATACCCAACCGAAGATTAAATCACATATTTTAAGAGCTCACATGCACATAAAAGAAAAAAAAAACATAGTTAATTATGTAATTTTATAAAAAAATCGAATAAGGTAACTTAACTAGTTTATATTATTAGAATATGTATTATACAATGTGATTTTAACATTTAACAATAAATTAATTATATAATAGTACCTTTAGATATTTATATAATTTATGTGTGTAAATAATAGAAATGTAAATACCTGAATAATAATTAATTAATTATGCAAAAAAAGCACCAAATAAATGGTTGTTATACAAAAAATAAGTGACTGAAAATAATATCCCTATACATTTAATAAATAATTGTTACAATTTTTTCGCCCACCCAGAACCCAGTTACAAGCATTAATAGCTTTCATGTAAACATAACTCCAATAAGACAGGCGATATGGAGAGATTAAATGTACCGTCAACAAACAAGTCATTTTGTTATTTATGGTTCTTTTGATATGAACAGATAAAAAATTTAAAATAATTTCATATACTTTTCGATTCTTAAGATTTCCTATGTTTGCTAAGGTTTTTATCCCTTCTTAAAAAAAATTGTTGACTGAATAGCAAGTGGCCTCCGCCTAGCGGTTAACGAAATATGTGTTTTATTTTTGAGTTCTTGCCTAATTATTATTGTTCAGAACACGGAAATAGTTGCATATAAAACAAGTTTATCCCTATGCCCAAAAGACATGAAATTGAATACAATCTTGCTTGCTTTTATTTCTAATACCTATGTATAATTAGAATTCATACTACAGAAAAGTGATAGATTAGTCTAAAATTTCATGCAAAGTGCGAAAACAAGGCTCGAAAGCCTTGACGAGCAGAAAAAAATATAAATTTTACTAAAATTTTCAATTGCTCTATCATGTATCATATCATCGACAGCACCATTACTGCAATCGATGTAAGATTGGTGGAAAATGTAATAAGAAAACCGAAACGTTTGACAATATGTATTTGCCAATCCGCACTTGGCCAGTGAAAGAATCCTTCTCAATAAATATCTACCTAGAGATCAACAAGGAAGAGCGCAAATTTATAGAAAATAAACTCATCCTATGAATATAATTTATATGAATTTGACCTAGACTGAAAAGACAAGTGATGTATTAAATCATCGAACATGCAATAGTGCCAATAACCCCATTTCTCAACAATTGAAAAGATTTTCGTTCAGTCAGTACAGTAGTTGCCTATCAAACGATCAAAATGCAGCGGCTGCGGTGCCAAGCGTTGCATAGTACACGATTTATGTCTATCCGTCTGTCTGTACGCACTACACGTGTTTTTAGACAGCTCTAATTATACCATTGTCGGTGTATTGTCTAGTACGAGACGCACGTAACATGCGGTTTACGAATTCAATTTGATTATGATTAAGAATATGAAATGACATTAACGTTTTAGGTCTACTTAACATCTGAAAAGGTGGAAAAGGTCCTTTTAGGAATAGATTGGCGTAAATAGCTGGAAAGGAGTATTTCAGGTGGAATTACTTACCTTCCAAGGGTCAGGGTCCAACGTTCTGTTGTAATTGCATTCTGTTGTAAATGAAAAGAATAGTTTCAGCTAATATATTATATCCTTCAATCACGAGTTACCAACTTATAAGTATTTTATGTTCCTCATTACGTCTACATTTATTAGAAGCATTAACAACGTTTTATCGGCAAAATCTAAATAATCAATCACAAGATTGCAGTATACTCTATCGAAATTTATTACTTTACTCCTTGCTTGAAAATTTCTTTTAAAAAATTTTCTTGGCCATTTTTAAACGAGCCCTTTAAAACTGACATCAAAAATGCGTCTTCTAAATATAGGTATCCAAATAGGCTATAGGGCTTACTACTAAGATATTCTGACGCAGAGTAACAAATGCACTGCCAACAACGTTCCGAAGACGCATGCCATGGGATTTATGAGCACCGCCGGGGTGTGACGTAGTATTAGTGCACAACATTAATTAGGAGAATTTAAGGGATGACTGAATGTTGGTATGGGACATAGGTAGAATATGTTGTGAAAAAGTTCATTAAAATTAATTGATGTGAGATCCATTTATGCAGGGCATTTTAATGATTAAGACGACATAATACCTATATAATACTCATACTCAAGTACAACGAGATTTAATTAAGATTTTAGGAGCTTTATCGAACCATCTCTTTTACGGTTTACCTTTTGCTTTCAATTAGGATCACGATAACTTTCTATAAGCTACGTGTATGGAAATGTTTACTGTAATCTTTTTATTTCTAAAACTAGATTCATATTAATTATAAAAATAAAAATAGTCTACTCCTAGTCAAAAAAGTAAACAGCAAACATCGTAAATAATCCGAGATAACCACTCGATATCTTTGAATTAGCATAGAAATAGAACTGGTTTATTTTTAATTTAGCTTTTTTGTTCTAAAATAATAAATGAGGCGATACGAATTTTAATTAACCGCGACGTGTGAGTTGTGACGTTTTTAACTGGGACACCATTTGGGTTACATCATTCTCAGATTATAAACATAATACATTATCAAAAAATGTTTTCCTGTTGGGAGCAGTGGATTTAGATCTCGTATCTTTGGAAACATTTGAAAATTGTTCTTCTTCTCCGTAGGAACTGCTTTCAGAATGAGTAGTAAATGGTAGAACTATGTTATCTATACTAATATTATAAAGCTGAAGAGTTTGTTTGTTTGTTTGTTTGTTTGAACGCGCTAATCTCGGGAACTACTGGTCCGATTTGAAAAATTCTTTCGGTATTAGATAGCTCATTTATCGAGGAAGGCTATAGGCTATATTATATGTTCACGCTACGACCAACAGTGGAGCGACGGGGGTGAAACCGCGCGGAGCAGCTAGTCTTCTATAAAAAGGGCGTCTAGAAGAAGTCTTATTGATTAAATAAATGTTTAAGTTAAGTTTACCTAGGTAAATTTATTTTGGTAGTGTGTTTGATTAATTTTAGCGTGGTTACGAAAATCTTTAAATTATATGTATACAGTAAAAGTAAAAGTATCTAATTAAAATATAATTACTAGGAATGTCGCTACGAGCACAGAGCTAGGTAATTATGAAATTCATCCAAAACAGTAGTGGAATGCTGAAGGACTTCACAATCGAAACAATAACAGAACTTTTAACATGAAACACGAGCGTGTAGCAACACAGTATTTGTTATGTTTTGTCGGCCAAATGGCTTTAACTTCGGAACAAATCTTCTTATATATACATTGGCAAACATTCAACGTGGATTTTGATTTAAATTATCCAAGCAAAGCCGGGATCGCGATGTTCGAATGATGATCGGGGGCTTATCGAGTAATAATGGGTTCTAAATAACATACAACATTGCAATTGCATAGTTCGCTGGATTTGAGTTGGTTTATTCTAGCATTAGTCTATATATCTGGGTTGGCATATTATATTTCAGAATTAATTGTTTGTGGATCCACAGAACGGGAAGTCTCGAGTAGAATTTTGCGCGCCAAGCTGCTCGGTCTATGTGGACCCTATTGACTTTCCCCTGAAAGGACAGTTCCTAAAATGAATTGCTTCAGAACTGTACAATGGTTTAAGTTTAATACTAACTAAAACGTGGCTTTGTCTGTGTAATTAAGCATTTAATTATATAAAAAACTAAAATAGCACGATAGCAGTAGTAGTAGGTACATAGATTAAGTATTAGACAGTAGTAGATAGATCAGTTACTTATTAGCAAAAAAAATACTGACTGATCTTATTTGTAGAGACAGAGCCGACCGCGACGGTAGGAAAGCAAGGCTTGGAAATCTTGAGATGCAATTTTTTTTATTTTTGATTTCTTTTGCTTATAAACTTGAATGTTAGATATGGATAAATCCTCCTATTAGGGACATTAAAATGACATAATATTCTTAATAGGTATATACTAAAGAAACTTAATGAACATTACAATATATTCCAATCAACTATCAAGAGACTATAATTTAGAAATATAAGCCATATCTGAGTAGGTGGATGAAAAATCTTTGACGAACAGCGTACATAATATCAAAGTCTTGATTTACTGCATGTTACAATTTTGATATTTCTGAAGTCATGATTCAGTTAAATCAAATTTCTAAAATACGTGAACATTCAGTAATAATTAACATTTCCTGTTTGTAAGAGAAAATATTTCGAGATTTGTTTGATAGCGTCGAGTGTATAAGAAATAAGTAGGTTAATTGAAATAAGTATCACATTTTTATATTATTTATAAAACGCATTTTAAAAGATCAGCATAATATACAAACACACATGATTTCCCACAATAAAAAACAATTCTACATCGCTAGGTATCTTTTTCATGAAAATACAAAAATTTTCACTCAAGTTGGCTTGTAGAGTAGTTTCAAAATAAACCATTAAAAATGAAGTCGATCATGAGGCGTGATTGCCTTACCTTGCCTTACCCATTGGTAGGATCGAAGATATGGTGGGATATATTTGAAAAGTCCAAACGCATTACGTTTTTAAATAAAACGTTCTTAACAATTACATCAAACTTTCATATAATAAGTTTTACGAGGGCCATAAAGGCGTTGATCAAAGCATTACTGTTTTATACTAAGCCATGTATACGAACATTGATAAAATATTTAGTTACGTACGTGCTGTTTACGAGATCATAAATGCTCAGCTGTGAACACTGGAAACAGAAAATTAGGTTCTTTCGCAAGGCCTTTACAATGCGACACGAACGTGAAAATACTTGCCAGAAATTTTAATGAGAAATATGTAATTTTCCAACAGCATCCACCCGTTGGACATAATTCACATCTATAATTATAGTTTGTAAATAATTCTATTCATCTTTATAAAAAGGAGTTAATTATGCTTTTATAAGTACATGACTTTATTATTCTTTTCTTACAGATTTTCAGTCGTGCACCATGAATAAGAAGTCACATAAGAAGAAGGTTAGTATGCATATAGTGTGGTATAATAGAGTAGTACATATTAACTCAAACTCAAACTCAAACTCAAACTCAAACATTTATTTATTCAATTAGACTACTTTTAGTAGCACTTTCGAATCGTCATTACATAAGTATTTTTAACATTTACCACCGATTCGGAAAGCAGTATCTATGGAGAAGAACCGGCAAGAAACTCCATAGTTGCTCTTTTAAAATCATATTGTCAATATTACATAATCTGTAACTTAAATCTAACTACATAATATATCATAATATGCCAAAGAACTGTCCTGTGGTTCTTACGCGACAACCCTCCATGGATTTTCATCTTCCATATATTCCTTAATGCTATAATAGGCTCTCTGAACTAATATATTTTTTACATAAGTTTTAAATTTAGCACTACCAAACTCTTTAATATTATGAGGAATTCTATTGTAAAAGCGTATACCTTGACCCATAAATGAATTTTTAACTTTAGCTAATCGGAAAAATGGCATTTCAATTCTAACAGTACCTAAACATTTTTTGCCAATCTGGTTAACTATTTATATGAACTGTTAAAAAATCTTACGTTTATTCTTCGGTAGAGACAAATAGAAACAGCGATCTTTTCAATCAAAAATTTCAAGCAATTGAATTGTGGCAAAAGCCTCAAAGGTTCTATCGTTTGCTCCCAAAGAAAACGATCACAGTTAGATTTATTTACCTACTTCATTAAAATGTATTTACACATACTGCTGCTCCTAAACGCCCTAAACAAGCATGATGAAATCGGCGCCACCAGACGTTCGACATTTCACTGGCACCATTGGCAGCTCCAATCATCCAGTGATTGTCGAAGAACAATTGGGGGCAAACTCGCTCCAAGGTATGGGATCAACGATTGGCATTCTGATATATTGTACTTGACAATGTTGCCAACGTCCATTGCGTGCTATGTGTACATGATACAGTTCTGGCGTTTCCAAATGGCTTGGTCGTTTGTTATACGCCCTTTGGTTGTGGTGAATTATGAGATGGATGAATAATCAAGTCAATTATAATGTCGTGTAACATATGAGCGTAGGCAAATTCTTTTAAAATGTATTTTTAGATTAGGTTGAAACAATACTGACGCAAATCGTCATAATATCATTAAATTTTTGGTTATTTATAAAACTAACTAGCTTGTTTGGGAACTGCTTGAGAAATGCACATGCTTTCTTCAATTTTATTACTGAAAATTGAACCTCGCTTTCAATTAAAATATTTTTCAATTGTATGCAAAGAATGTTAATCTAATTTCAACTTAGTTAATTATCCGTTGATATATCGTTATATATCCCGGCTTCTAATCCCCGGAGAAGCTAACAAAAATAAAAAAAATCAATCAGTGAATCAAACAGTCGATTAACCATCACAGTAGTTATAAGCATTGAAACAACATTGTATTTTCTCGATTGTAAATCAATCAGTGTGGTCATATGTTCCCGAAGCCCTTGGGAAGACATCAAGCCGGTCTATTTCCAGTTGGCAAGCATTTCATCAATGAAATCTGAGATTGAAACGAAGTAAGTAACGTAAAGATAAAATCTATAAATTCAGTCGAAACTTTCTGCGTCTCTACCAGTTAACGAAAAGACGGGTAATTACGGGTAATTACGGGTAATTTATCTTGTGACAAAAGATTTCAGATTTGTGACGTCTTTGGCTATAATTTAACATTTTACGTTACATTAAGTAGACTAGACCTTTTTTTTATATAGTGGAGAATGCATTTAGGCATACCCAGGGCACTCGGGGGAAGAGCCCTGGGCTATGTCGGACTGACCCTGCTGAGTGCAGGGTGCTACCGACTAAACTCCACTGTGTTCCGCCGTGCCGCTTTATTGACGGGGCCGCGGGTATTCGGTAGAACCGCGTCCGCAGACCCGTCAGAAGTAGACTAGACCTAGACTAAACAATTTTGTAATATTATGTGATGGTTTCATACTCGTTAAATTTAACTTTATATCCCTATAAAATACTTAGGTATGTACAATTTACCATATAGGTGCGTTTTAATGGAATTTCCAATACCTTTGTTTATATTCTTTCGTGTACTGTCTTCTACCTCAGGAAAACAACTACCTACAATTGCATATTAAACCTCATGCCTCATGCTGTCATAACTCCCATTTCATAATTATCGACATTCCCAAATGAAAATCATTGCCTTTGACCCACATAGTGCAAATATTTACAGCCCCAAGGCCCTAGGCTCACGTGCGAAGCGTGTTAACAGCTTGTCATTGGCACATGACAATAGACGCTCTGATGGAGCGGAAAATATTACAGCTATTTTCAAACTTTACAAGTTTACATATTAGAAATAACGTTAGGCGCCTCTTGTTAACTATTGGATGATCCGCCCTTTAATCAGTGTTAGGATGTGTTGTGAGAAAAGATTGTAGAAAATTAAATTTGCTTAATTATGTTAGAACAACTTTGATTTCTCTTTAGATAGTATTTGAATAAATAGGCTTGCGAAAGCGCTATTAGTTTTAAAATGAACGTAGTCCTAAGAGCTGTTGTTGCTCTATTTATAATGAAGATTTCAGTAAAATCATTTAAAAAATAATTTCAAGTATCCTGTCCTCTATTTAAGATGAAAATGCAAACGTCTCATCAAAAGTTCAGAACATCACAAACTTTGGAATTTATTATATTAGTCATAGTCATTATAATAATATGAAAACTTTAAAGATTAGTCACGCGGAGAAACCCAGTATCTATTTATGGTTAAATCGTGAAGAAAAATCAGCGTTTCAATAAATCAATTTCGGTAAGGAATATGTGTGTCAACGGGGCAATAAAACTCATATGTTCTCAGTTAGCCGTAAATAAGGCAATTGTAAGTGGAGAGAAGAAACGGTTAATAGCAAAAGCACAGAATACAAATTGTCTAAACATGCTGTCACTTACGCCATTAACATTTATTTTTATTCGTCGGAGAATTATAGTTTACGTTCGATCATAAATATTGCTTAACCCTAGAACCGTACCCATATTAAAATTTCATTAACGGTACCCAGGGGTACAAGTGTACCCCTATGAAAAAAACAAGATTACAAAAAGATTATTAACTTTTATTAAATGTTGACTTATTAAGGTCATCATAACATTCATTTAGGTCCTAATAATTTAATTTATCATGGCATTTTTATATTTTTTCTACAATTTACACACACTTTACGTTGGTGATAAAAATTTATTAAAAGTTTTCACTTGGTACACTGTGTGCGGGACTGACGGACTTTTAACGTGGAAATTCACAGTTACATCTCAGATTTTGAAACAGCAGTGGTCCCTGCTGTGACTGGTAATTGTTGTCCTAAAATATCTCCATTACTTATTTGTAGAGACATTGGCAAAGTTATGTATTGAAATCGTTCTTCTAGGTGAAGTTTTTTATAAGGAAAATTTAAAATTTTTTTCGTCACGTTTATATTTGGATGCCTCGCCAAGTACCAGCTCTTCTTGTTATTCCACCT
>CAJQZN010033085.1:0-17042 GCA_907164685.1 Colias eurytheme
TTAAATGGAATTTTGATGAAAGACAGTGAAGTTGCTCTCAATACTGTGACTATAAAGAAAGTGGACTGCAAAGTTGGAAACAGATTTTATCAATTTTGCTTAGATTGCAATGGAGGATAAACACAACAATAGAGTTTATATTAATCCAAATTATGCAACTTCAAAAGGGAGAAATAGCATGCCATTAAGTCAGCACAATACAATATACATTAACCAAAATTTTGTGAAAAATAATGAACAGACAAGTAATGTAAACAAAATTTTTGTGAACCCACATTTCATAAAATCTAAAAATTTTGTTAGTGAAATGAGAACATTACATGAAAACAATCTAATTGATAACCAAACTGTATGTTTCAAGCCGGCGGTCCCTTTAGAAGCTTCTTTAGAATGTTATAATAATTGTTTATACAACTTATTGCCCAATCAAATGCCTGAGCCGTCTAGAAGTTTAAGTTTTCCTAATAATGTGACAGAAAACAGGAGTAATGAAACTGGGGTGAATAAATCTCGCTATAGCCTAGTTAGGAACAGTTGCACTAAAATAAATCCATGCACCAACTACAAGGTTGATTTACAAGATACACTTAGTAAAAAGAACAATTCTTTACAATTACCTATTGTTAAGTCCAGGTATCATTTAATAAGAAAAAATGTAGCTAGCACCCTAACATCACAATCTCAAACAAAATCAAGATTGAAAATAAATAAATATAAAATGATAACCATCAATAATGTGCAAAAGAGTGATGAAAATAACATTAAAGAGAAAAGAACTAAATTTGTACCCTTCAAAAATATATTTCCAACTGAACAAAAACTCATACGAAACAGTATTTCAATGCAGCCACTTTTGAATCGTAGTTTATTAAGAAGTCGTACTTCAATAGATATTTTAGGACAAAATCAAAAAGTAAGACGAATTTATACCAAACAAAGGTATAGGGCTGCAATTGAAAATATAAAAGGCAAAACTAAAATAAATAATATTCCATGTCCATTATTTTCGAAGTATGGAAAATGTCTCAGAAATATTAAAGGCAATTGTGAATACCTCCATGATAAAAAACATGTAACATTGTGTAGAAAATTTTTAAAAGGTATATGCCATGATGTTAAGTGTTGCTTTTCCCATGAATTGTCAATGAAAAAAATGCCTACATGTTATTTTTATTTAAAAGGCATTTGCTTCAAAGAAAATTGTCCATACTTACATGTAAAATTGAGTGAAAAAGCAAAAATTTGCCAAGATTTTTTGCGTGGATATTGTGAAAAAGGTGAGAATTGCTTATTTAGGCATATAAAACCAATGGTAAACAGGAAAAGTTTACAGACAAAAGTATCGCCAAATAGTGTTAAAAAAAAATTACTGTTAAAAAAAGGAACCCAAGAAAAGGTTTACAAAAGAATTCCTCTAAATACTTCAGAAGAGGATTCCAAAAATATTGCCGAGGTAATTCTTGATAGTAGATATTTTAAAGAAACTGTTACTGAAGAAATAGATAACTGTAATGTGATAAAACCAACCAGATGTAAATTGGGTGATTTACCTTCTTTCATAAAATTAGTTTGATTGACTGTCTGAGCTTTGAGAGCAATTTCTGCATTCATATTATTTTATTAAATATTAATAAGTAGTTTCCCATTTTAAACTTTATTTGTGGTCATTTTAAAAATATTTCAGTTAAAGTATATATATATGTATATTGTATATACCTATTAATTTTTTACTGCAAGAATGTGATTTGATGATAAAATTATAAAGTGAAAGTATTTGTTATTTATTGTTTTATGTACCTACCTATCTAAGTAATTTTAATTTAATGTTCTAATTTTACTCTGTATATTCCGCTTTTTCGTTTCCGTGGTACCTAATGAAGGTATACGTTGGTATCATAGAAATCTAAATAACAAGACACTAAATTCGTAAGCGCGCGTGACCTTGTCGTCACTCAGTTGACTTCCAAGCCACCAGTGCGTTCGTCGCTGTTCAGTTGCTCTCGAGACGTGCGAATGTAAACATGGTGTTCTTCAGCATTTTCCATTGCGGAAATTCTTCCACAAGATGTAATTATACTAAAAAAAAATAACATTTCATTGGTATGTATTTTTTAGAAATAATGCCGTTTTTCCTTGTTAATTAAAGAATATTTACAAGTATTACGAATGTCAATTGTCACCATTGAAATCTAAATACTTAAAAATGAATGTCACACCCCGTTTTCCAATTACAGCACTAGAGCGCATTATGTGGCATAATGCTTAACGTTGAATGTTCCAACTACAGCAACGCTTCGCACAATCGAGCACTAGAAAAAGTAATGCGCGTGAATTGATGCGTGCAATCGATTTATCGTTAGTAATTATTAATTGTTGGAAAAAAATTTAAAGCTTTCGTTTCATTGTAGTTTTTTCGAAATAATCAAAGTAAATTCAAATTGTGTTAAAAAAATAAATATAAGTATGGATTAAGGTACAAACATTGAAAAAAATGTTAATGAAATAATCAAAATCCAAATTACTTATAATAACCGTAAATATTTTTCAACCAATTATTATGTATACCACTTTAATTACACATTAATGAGGTTATTGCTAACTCTAAGAATATTTTTTTTTCAACACTGAACTTAGCGCAACCTGCTGGTGCGTTTCATGTTCCAATTAAGCATCAGCATAATTCGGCATTGTGCGGCACTGAGTCGCATTATGCTCTGTAATTGGAAAACGGGGACAGTCGACTGTTCTTATTATTACGTTTAACACAAATTTCAACCTTATTTCAATGTATTAAAGTTCAAAGTTACATCTATTGAAAATTAACGCCCTCTGTTGTAGAAAAGCCGATTTTTTTCGTATTTGTATTTTCTAAATAATTAAACTGTAAAATCGTGCGTCATGGTACATATTATAATGCTGAATTGATTTAGTTTTCACTAAAACGAAGCTGTCGTAAAAGGCATAGTTTACTTGTGTGTGTACTGTTTAGCTGTTAAACGAACCTGTTCCAGCAAACTTCTCCTGTCCGACCTGCGGAAAAGTATGTCGATCTCGCATTGGATTGTTTGGACACCAAAAGCATTGCTCAGGCATAGCACCATAAACCGTTTGTAATAGACGTATAGGCCAACGACGAAGACGACTGTTTAGCTATCGCTGTAATATATCGCAATAGCTCTTTATTCATTTTATTGTACAAGCACGTACAAGTTTGACAACAAAAGTAAATTTATGTGGTATTTATAATCAGGGATTAAATTAAAGAATAAATAATATGTACAGTTTTTTTTATTTGAAGTAAACATGAACTAGTTCTAGATAATATTATCGAATAAATAATTCCTAATTTTCCAGTAAGTATTCCAATATAGTAGACGTTAATATTTAACTTTTCGATATAGGTACATGGTTATATTTATAAACAGTCTATTTCTTAAACCATTTTGGTAATTTACTCTCTTTTGATGTCGAAGTTTTATTGTTTGAACTTCCTTGCGTTTCTTCCAATTTTCGCCTTGTAGGGGCTCTGCAAAAAGTTAAATTTTGTACAAGAAGAATTCCTTCCAAAACTCAAAATAGAGCAATACGAGAAATGACAAAAATTCAGGCTATCTTCTTATTCAGCAGTTCAGGCTATCTTCTTATTTTTAGGAAACTATTTAATTTTCTTCAAACATCAACATCATCGCTCATGATGATGTTATGATTGTAAATTATAGTCTATTCTATACATATAATAAATCTGTAGAAGGGTCAATTCTGTTTCTGTACATTGAAAATATAAATAGCAGGGGGTGTTACTGGATCAATACCAAGCCCAAATATGTGATTTAAAAAATTTTTGTCTGTCTGTCTGTCTGTATGTGAAGGCATCACGTGAAAACTAACGGTTCGATTTCGATGAAACTTGGTATAATTATACCTTATTCTCCTGGGCGTAAAATAGGATACTTTTTATCCCGGAAAAATACGTAGAAAAAAAAAAAGTATTTTCCGCGCGGACGGAGTCGCGGGCGGAAGCTAGTTATAAAATATAAATTTATATTGGTAGTTTGTGTTATTGGTATGGGATAAGTAAAATTATTGTAACTTTACAAGATGACGACAATAAGCCGAAATATCTCTAAATATGTTATTACCTGTATTTGCATGCTAAAATACTAGCAGCATCACTTGAAGTTTGTTTTAAGTATATATCATCTTTAAGATAGGACTGCCCTGAGTTTTCTTCCAACCATCTAAAATGCATATGCACACAGGGGACATATTTTGCGTCTAGTAGAGTTGTATCTGGATCTAAGCTTTCCTTCAGTGGTGTTGTGACTAAAATGAAAATAACATATAGAAGCGCCTACTTTAGCATTTGTCATAATCTACGCCGACCTAACAGTAAAAAAGGAAACCAGATTTACAATCAATAAAAGGTTGGCAAAAAATGTCTGAAAATAAAATATGTTGCTGTCACCTTGTTGAATCTGATATTTGATTGAATGACTAGCGCATTTAATGAATGACGACATTCAATTGAATTTCTAGGCCGAACATTGATATAACAAGCGTCACAACAACAACAACGGAACATAGCCCTTTGAACTGACCGGATATAATACTCGGCATATTGTCTAATGACTAGCGCACTCATTGGATGACGACAGAATTTTCGTTTCACAAACGTCCAAAGGAAGTCGTTTGTGAGTCGAAGCCGATGATTAAATCTTTCATTCATAAATGATCATCCATAACTAACAATTAAAACTAACAAAAAATGCCACATTTTTCGAAAATTAACGAAAAATAAAATTCAACGCGAGTGAAGCCACGGGCGGGCAGCTAGCATAATAATTGTGTACAGGTAAATTAGCTTGGAGAAATTTTTGCGTTTGTAGTAGTGTATGGTCAGCAAATAAAATAAAACAACATTTTATTTTTAGTTTTTATTTTATACAGGGTTACTTGTAAAACACCAGCAACCTCGCAGGACAAGATAGCTATAATCATAAGTAACAACATTTGTTCTACGACTTTTGGCATAACGCAATAAATTATTTTTAAATGATTTTTTAAACTTTTATTGTACTCTCCTTACATTTGTAAGTCTATGTTCTATTAATTATCGGATGGACGACGCGACGCCCCCTTCCCCCTCTCGTTCGCTTTTTGTTTACGTAATTTTTGGGAGGCGTAGAGTTTATAATATTCAGACGGAAAATTAAATGAATATTTATTTTTGTATGAAAATAAAATCTAACAAATTATCAAAAGTGGAAATGTTGTTACTTATGATGTTAGCTATCTTGTCCTGCGAGGTTGCCGGTGTTTTACAAGTAACCCTGTATATATAAGGGATTTTAAATTAAACTATATGTGTTTCTCCTCTGAAAAAGATGAGACTTTATTTTAATATTTGCACATTTAACATACATATAACTTTTACATTAACAATGTTACTAAAATGAAAAATTTACTAACCTGAAAAAGAAACGACATTTAAAGTTTAATTCTTTAGTTTGAGAAGTCAAAGGCTTGCCTCGACCATGTTTTAACACTGGAGCCATATTGAATTAACAATATAAAGTTACAACACTTACACACAAATTAAACACTAGTTATGGCCCTGCCTTCATACAAAACTGCTGAATACGCCGTTCGCACGGGAATAGAATGTGGATGCGATTTCCCTTAGTTAGCATCCAAGCTTACGTCTTTATAATTATTAAACTGTATAAATTCATTCTTTAACTCCGGTCTGCATCGTGCAGACATGGGTGTGTAGTTTTTAAGTACATCTGAGTTTTCATTTGGGGCCTCCGGCTGCGGGACATGTAATTCACTTCAACAAATATTATAACAATAATAACAAATAATAACAACAATCAACAAATACAAAATTTATCAATTAAACTACGTACATAATAATTATAATTTTTGAATGAAATGTGCTTTATGTTCTAACGGTACCAAACGACTGCACGTGGCACCTGCGGACAGCGTAAACTGGTTTATTCTGGTTTTGTGCGTGTTTCCACTTTCCACTATCAAGTGACGATTTATTTATTTGTTTTGTTTCGTAATTATTATGGTCAAATATTAATTATGAAACAAATTATTATGGACACGATATTTTATTGTTTCACGGTAGTCGCCTTGTCGTTTGCTCAAGGACGTAAAATTGAATGATATATTTTTTTTATAAAGTCAAAACCATTTTCTTTCAAATAAAAACTTGTTTTTATTGAAAACAAAAGTGTTGCTAGGAATAAGTATAAAATTAAATAGTAATGTTAGGATATCGAAACATTTTTGTATAGGCCAGAACGATATAGTGGAAACGCGCTCTAAGATCTGAGTAATATACACACCACTACATATGCAAAAATTTCTCCAAGCTAATTTACCTGTAATATTTACTTACATATTTGAAATTCTTTATCTTGATTTTGTAGATGTTCCTTCACAAAATTGTTAACATCTTTTATTGTATTAGAAGGTGTAAAAACTCCTTGTAATATCATGTTATCCGGAAATTGTATTCGTACTACAACATGTCTGTATGTATTAATTTTTTGTTGAGATACCTGGAAAAAATAACATTATTGAAATTATAATAATAGCAAAGACTTTTATACACTGCGTGTGTGCACAACTAATAACAGCTTGCTTTTTATTATTACCTGCTTTTCAAGTTCCTCTCTTTTTGTTGATGTTAAAAGAGGTGTATTTTCGAACTCAATTCGCTTTTGTTGCAATTCATGGTAAATTTTTCGTACTTCTTCTATACTCAATTCATAAAAATCATCAGGAAGGTCTGATAATTCATCGTGACTTTCTTCAGGTTGCATAAATGCAATTGCTTTTTGAGAGCCAACCTAAAATAAAATTGTCATAAAAGTTGTACATCTTTGACTTACATATTCTATTAAAATATATAGGTATGTATTGCTATAAATCATCTATTTTCTTTCCTGCAACTTAGACTTATTCAGCATGATCATTTAAATAAGTTGTTGTCTTAAAAAAGCTTAATGTACAATCTCAGACTGGAAGCGAACTGAATCGAATTTTTTCTATTCTTTATAAATTTATATATATTAAGTTTTTTTATGTTTAAATGATTAATATGTGTTAACTGTTAATGATAAACAACGCATGATATTTAACAAACAGTTTATAGGTCTGCAATTCAGCCTTTCTTCTTATTAAAGTGAAACTTTTATTACATCATCTCAAACTTTTTGGTCTGTGTAGCGCATGTCGCGTGTATCGCACTATCGCGGCTGCCGAGTAGGTATACCTACTCGGCAGCCGACCGTCACGCGACATGCGCTACACAAAGCAGTGTTCGGAACCGTTCGAACAGTTTCACTTTTACCGTGGTTTCATAAAACCACACAACATTTTTTTATTTAGATAGCACATTTTACGAAAAGCATATTTTAGGCATTTCTAACTTCGTAATTTTACTTACAAAAGTGACCTCCTCCTCTATTTTAAGGCGTCGTTCAAGTTCATCTTGTGTCTCTAATTTTTTTTGTGCTTTGCTCTCAAGATTGCGTTTAGAACTTGTTGCTGTGACTGACTCTCTGTTAACAATTTCAGTGTTTTGTTCACTATTATTTATAACAGCTATGTTATCAGTTTTTAGAGTGGTTGAATGCTGTTGTTGTATTTTTAAGGATTTGTATAGTTTCACTGGATCAATTGATTTCATATCCTTGTCTTTGTGTGCTGCAATTAATTGTTCCTCACCACTTGTACCTGAAAGATCTTGGGTGTTCATATTAATAGGTTCCTTGTTATTCACATCTTCCGTTTTAGGTTTTTCTGGTTTAGCACGATACACTGATGATACATTGGCTTGTCTGCAATTAAATGATATTATAACTTAATAAATTCTAGTTTTATACATTTATAACTTTAGTATTTTATCAAAGATTTACAAGCTGCTCTTGAAGAATAATGATATGGAAAAGATGACAATTTCAATGAGGCATCTTTATTACTTAATAATAAAAAAATAAAAAAAAATATAATGATAGAATGCATCAATAATTTTCAAAGCATAGAATCAGAATATACAGTGGTGGACGTTTAATTAGAAACTCGTAACACGATGAAGTAGTCATCAAATTCATTTAACATTTACGGATTAACGTATTAAAGATTAAGTATTATTTCGTATGTAATAGAACACCCGTTTATCTAGTTTTATAAGACAATGCTTAATTTTAATCAAACATTAGCTTAAATTAATAAAATTAAACAACTTTAAGTGAAACCTGATTTCCGAGTATTTTCAGTCTGGACAACAAATTAGAAACAGCATGCTTCGCGTGATCCAAAGTCGAAACCTGTTGAAATGCCGCCAATATTCTTTCTTCTACAAATATTTTCACCGTTTTTTAAACATTCTATCTAAAAGTTTCTGAAAATTAATTTGCTTTACAGTATAAAATATGGTTAAAAGTATGATTTGTGACCAATCAACAAGAAAAATAATTTTAAGTTTACATTTTGACAAAAACTAGAGTTACAGGAAATTTGCAAATCATTTAGAGTGTTTGATAAAAATATATTCAATGCTATAGTTTATTTAAAAGAGCATGGTACTTCCGAAAAAGTGCCTAGAAAAGCTCTATCATGAAAAACCACTGCACGCGAGGATAGGCAAATGATTCTTTTGGCAAAGATGGATCCATTTAAAAGTTCAAATTCTATTATTAAATTAGGTTTTTCCGAAGATGAACCTCGCAATGTGTCGATGAGATCGGTTCGCAGGCAGTAAGTCGAGGCAAAATTTTTTGGGAGAGACGCCAGAAAAGTACAGCTTCTTACTAGGCAGTACAGGGAACAACGATTTTCATTTACTAAGAAATATTGCTAGGGGACAGTCCGCCAGTGAAAATGTTTTATTTTGGGATGAAACTAAAATTAATTTAATCAATTCTGATGGCAAAGGATACGCGCGTCGTTCAGTTAACCAGGCCTTAGATAATAATATATAAACAGTTCAGCATGGCGGAGGAAACATTATAGTATGGGCATGTATGGGGTTGTTTTTAGACTGTTATAATCTTTATAGACAACAACGGCTTTACTACGTCGTGGCTTAGATTGTATGAGATTTTAAGACGTTTGCAAAAACATATTTTCTAATAGAATTGGAACCATTAAATGGATCCATCTTTGCGAAAAGAATTATTTGCGCGAGCATAGAGCAGTGGTTTTTCATGGTCGAGCTTTTTTAGGCACTTAATCAGAAGTACCATGCTCTTTTAAATAAACTGTATCATTGAATATCTTTTTATCGAACACTCTAAATTATTTCCAATTTTCCTGTAACTCCAGTTTTTGTCAAAATGTAAACTTAAAATTATTTTTCTTGTTGATGAGTCACAAATCTTACTTTTACCCATTTTTACTGCAAAGCAAATTAATTTTCAGAAAATTTTAGATGGAATGTTTAAAAAACGGTGCAAATATTTGTAGAAGAAAAAAATATTGGCGGCATTTCAACTGGTTTTGACTTTGGAACACTCGAACCGTGCTGTTTCTAATTTGTTGTCCAGACTGAAAATACTCGGAAATCAGACTTCACTTAAAGTTGTTTAATTTTATTAATTTAAGCTAACGTTTGATTAAAATTAAGCAACGTCTTATAGAACTAGATAAACGGGTGATCTATTACATATGAAATAATGGTTAATCTCTAATATGTTAATACACAAAAGTAAATAAATTTGATGACTACTTCATCCTGTTACATGTTTCTAATTAAACGTCCACCACTGTATATAGACAACCTTGAAGTCTCAGTAGGACTAATTTTAAGTTACCTATTGTGTTTTTAAATCTAATTGTAAACCACTAGTACTTATGAATCACTTACGTGGTTTCTGTTTTATCCAGTAAACGAAGCACTGCTCTGCCAGCTATTAATCCTAATTGTCTTAGTGTTTTTTCTTTGAGAGCTGAAATCCCAATTACTTCCTGCCTCATATACATGATGGTGGGATTTTTCATAGTTGATAATTCATTGTCAGCAAGAGATGTCACCAAATCAAATAAATAGGTATGAGGAGCAAATTCTGCTGTTCTCCTTTCACCTGCAAAGTTGGATTAAACCTGATAGTTATTTTAAAGAAGGAAATAATGTTTTATATTCATAAAAAAAAAGTGACTGAGCCATATAAATAGAATTATATACACATACTATTTCTTAATGCAATGCAAAATTTTTTAGATTACTGTAGCTACCAAATTTACTCAAACCAAATATAGATATGAAGCGTTTTCATTTTCATTACATTTCATTTAATTTTTTTACTTACATTTCTACTTACCATCATCTAATAAAAGACCCACTGTAACATTAGCTTCAACTCTCTTTTTGTCAGCTTCTACCATCTCTAATGTAGCTTTATTAGGTATATTACAGAATCTTATAGTAGTTGTTAAGTCAACAATGTGATTATGGTGTTTTAAGTTGTATTCACTGGCCTCATATCCCTGTTTTTCACATACATCTTCCAAGACCTATTGGCATTACATATATTTAATATTAAACCTTACTCAGGTTTGGTGAAAAAACTATTTAAGTAGATAAATTTAAAATACTATAGAATACCTGTAAAAAGCTCGTGTCCGGCGTACAATGTACTTTTATACGCCTGCCATTAGGAATAAGTATAATGATATCTTTAGACATTTTTATCTATTTTATATCTTTCAAAAAATATTTTAATTTACTTATCCAGCAACCATTAAATATCAAATAACACAGTACTATTGAATATAAGTCAAATAAATAAACGTAATAAAAGTAAAATGCATATCACTCCTGTTTGAAAATGTATTGAGAATATGAGATGTCAATTGTCAAATGTCAATTCACAATAATTTTTTTTTTTTTTTTCTGTTATGGCAAGAAGCTAAAACTATTTGCCAGTGTCAAGTAAAAGGTAGGGAATCCATACTCGGGAAAATAGGATAGTACGATATTTTTCAAGGTGATCAGAAGAGTTAGGCCAAAATTAATACAAGTTACATTATATTAATACATATTATTTACATAAACTAAATAGATTAAATAGAAACTAAAAAACATTATTTAATAAGCTAGGAATACACATATGTCCTATTCTCATGCGACTTATTGTAGATATAACTAATTTATTTGCTTCAACACCAACAAACCAAGGTTTTATGGGGATTACCGGTTGAATTCTATAGTAATTCCTTCCCTTATGCTGTATCTGTCTAGACCGTATTCCACGCTTCAAAGAGAAATCGTTTCGGTACTGTTAAGAGATCATGAGTGTAGTTAATGTATGGATACATATCTCTACACTGCACTGCATCCTTGGCCAAGCTATCAGCCCTATCATTTCCGTGGATATATAAATTGAAATTATTGAAATATTTTTAAAACTAATGCCAACAGTATTTACCACTTTACATATATATTATTGTGCGCTGGTAATATTAGACGTTTAAATTGTATTGACTTTTTAATAAGTATGGCAGCACCACCATACCCATCAATTCTGTCATCACGAATACAAACATATCCGAATTCGAAAGAAGAGATTTGGTTTTAAGTTTTTAACCATAAACCAAGTCTCCAAGTCTCATTTAGAGCAATTAAAATAGGATTGTGCTTATTTATTATGTGAATTAGATCTGACTTTTTAGGGAATCACGCTTCTGCAGTTCCACTGTATTATTTTGGAATCCATGATTACTAAATAAACTATCAATTACTTTATGTAAAGTGGCAACGTTGGACGGTTTCAGGGTGTTATTTTTCAATAGAGTGTTGATAAGTAAAGTAATTATATCCATTATCTGTGAAGTTTCAGATTCATTAGGGGCTACTTGATAACCGCAGCCATTTTCAGGCGTAGGAATCTGAGCTTCCCTAATAATAGCATTATGAGCATTTTTATCAAAACCCTTATTAGTCTTAGGAGGCAATTTTGGTTTTAAAAAATAAGTCTTTTTGTAGGATGAATTTGAACTATTTACATTCAATCTATTTGTGGTTGAATAAGCCGATGAAGACATTAATACATCCCCATAAGACTTTGATACATTTGGGTAAAGTTTACTTGCTTCCCCGTAAGATATATTTTTTTCAGACATACTTATTTTAATATCCTTTTGGCGTTTAAATTCTGGACAGATTTTATTAGTTGCGAAATGGAAGCCTGAACATAACAAACATGATGCACAATCTTCTTCGACTGTACAAGTGTCGCCAGAATGATCTTGACCACACTTATAACATCTGGGTTTGGAACGACATATATTTTTAGTATGACCATATCTACAGCATTGAAAACATTGGATGGTAGGGAAAATGTAAAGATTAACTGGCAGAGAGTTATAACAGGCATACACACGTTCAGGAAGAATTTGACCGTCAAATGTAAGAACAACAGATTGTGTTGGTCTCCAAGATATGGAACCATCAATAATAGCCTTATAATTGATCCTTCTAACTTTTATAATATTTCCACAGCCAGCTGGAGTTGAAATATTTTCTATTATTTCCTCTTGGGACCATTCAGAAGGTATTCCTTTAACAATACCAATGCGACTTATGTTAAATGTTGGTATTTTTGCACTTAGCTTATTTAATTCTAAATTTTTATTTTTAATAAAATCATTAGCATCCATTGGCGTTGAAAATGCTACAATACAACGATTTCTCCCTATTTTTTTAATACTACCAGATACTATATTTTTAATATTGTTATTTTTTAAAAATCGACCAAAAGTAATGGGATGCAATGTTGTTCCATCGCCAGGTGATGACTCTGTACGCTGAACATGAACAATATAAGGGAAGGAGTCAGTAGATAGGTATTCTGAACGTAAATTTGGTAAAGCCGATTGTTCATTCATATTATTATTATCATTCTTATAGGATTCATTAAAAGTAACATCAGAATTGGACTTTTTATTAGGCTTAGTGCTATCACTTTCCTGTTTCCTTAGCCTGCGTTTTTTAGGAGTGCTTTCCACCCAACTATTTTTTAATGCAAAATCGTTTTCACATTCTATACTTGGAACCGTAATATAACTAGCTACTTCAGGACCAAGTTGGAAACTTGGTCCTGAAGCTATAGGGTCGGGAGGATCGTTCATCGATCAGCCCGCCAAAATTTAAGTGCAAAAATTTTTTTACATACTATAAATCAGAATAAAATAGACTTACCAATGAAAAAACTACTAACTACACTAATTTACAAGTTTATATATAGTAAACAAAAGATATATACAAAGCCAAACTCAATTGAACATTAATTTAAATTTTTTTTTCAAATTAAATTTCAAAAATTACACCCGGCTCGTTCGAAGATTCCCGCGCTTTTTCAATTCACAATAATTGTCACTTGTCACAGTCACAGATGACTGATGAGATTTCAAATTTCAATCGGTAGAGTGCGTTTCACGAAAGAGTTCCCCTGCCGTTATGTTGGCTTACCTGACTGTCAAAAACGAAAATATTTTTTTTTTAATCAAAAATGACAGAGAAAATATTCTCCTTTCTAGGCAGCCGACCCCGTAAGATACGGGATAAGGCTAGGAAGAAAGGAGAATATTTTCTCTGTCATTTTTGATTAAAAAAAAATATTTTCGTTTTTGACAGTCAGGTACGCCAACATAACGGCAGGGGAACTCTTTCGTGAAACGCATTCTAGCAAGAAGCATATATCTAATTGTGTATCTAATACACTGGAGATTTCAGTATGAACATTAACTTGTAATAAGAAAATATGACCTTGAATGACGCCTGTATGTTTTTTTATCCCTTTCACACCTAACTAACTACCTAGGTGTGAAAGGGATAAAAAAACATACAGGAGTCATTCAAGGTCATATTTACTTATTGTTCATACCAAGAAGCTTATATCTTATACACTGGAGATTTCGGTATGAACATTTGACGTGTAACAAGAAAATTGTTGTGTTCCAATGATATTATATATAGAAACAAGAGGTAGATACGTCATCAACGCACCAAAACTGATTCCGTGAATTGGTCCTATTTGGGACCAATGCAATCAGTCAGATTGTCACCGGTCCCAGTGAACGTATATGCCGATAGGTACATTAAAGTTGTCGAAAATGCCTTCCTGTGTGTTCAGAAAGTGCACGTATTCGTGCAAAAAATAAAAAAAGATAAAGGAATATCATATCACAGCAAAATATATTAAATTATTACAGTTTAAGAGTAAAAATAACAATTTACAATTCTTTATGAATGACACTTGCTTGACACGTGTATTGAAGTAATGAAAGGGATAAAACATTGCTTCAATCACTAGTGTGACAAAGCTAGCGTACACTGTGTTCAAAGATTATCATGTAGATACGATTATTGAAAATAGAACGGTTATTTTATTAATTTCGATTTGGGTAAATACTTGATTATTTTTATATTTAAATCCACAGTTTACATCCAGTGCATATAATTAACAAATATATCTATTTATTATATACAATGAAATCGTAATGCCAAAAATGTTTGTTTGCAATAATAAAATGATAAATAAAAATAAAATGATGTTGAATATACGTAAACATTAAAGAAAAGATTATCGCTACTGACGAAAAATGCTATTTGCTTTTCTGTACCTAAATAGCTATTGAACATAAATTTTATTTGTGTTTTAGATAAAAAAGGCTTATACTTCATCCTTTCTTTTATTTCATCCTTTTTTTTTCATCTAGGCACCACTATTATTATAATTACCCTACAAGTTGGAGTGATGACCTTGTACGGGTTTCGGGAACTGCCTTGAAACGAATAGCGTAAGATCGGTCCTTATGGAGTTCTATAAGGAGGATTATGCAGTATGCTCAGCAGTGGGTGTTTATCGGGTGAAATGATGATGACCGAAAACGAACACCACAGCTAGTAATATAAATACTTAATACAGTTATATCTCCAAAAAAAAATTTTTTTTTTTCATTGTAATACGACATCATAATAATCATAAAATAGTAAATGAAATTGTCACATTTATTTACTTGTGCAGGATACCTAACATCTATATTCTATAACATTGAACCTTCTGTGTCGTTAGTCTATGCCAATTACCATGGCAACTATTTGTTTATTTATATTTAATTGGCGAATTCTTATGACTTTTGCTTACACCTGCGCGGAAGTGACAAACTATCTTTGTCTTTTTTGTTTATATCATTTTATTCGTAGAGGGAGAATGAACTATAGAGACGATGTCGGCGTATACCCGAACGAGATGGCGAATCCTTACGGCAATGTTGCCAACTTTTACAAAAACTTTTTATCCGAAAAACTGGCAAAATATCTTTAAATGTTTGGGTATTTTTTTGTAAGATAGGTTTATGAAGAAAAAGACAGATTTGTAAAGATTTTGTAATTTATTAACTTACTACCAACATAAAAAAAAACTTATAATTAAGAGTTAAGGACGGTAACATATTCTATGATTTTTTACTGGTAACCACTTCTTCCTTCCGGTAGCTCGAATCCATCTGCTTAATGTGTTTGTTTCTTTTGAAAACCTAAAAAAACATATTTAATGTTAATAAACTTTTCACGATTTTGGGGGAAATTTTTACCCAGTACTGGTATCCCTCATGTTAATCACATGATTATACCATAAATTTAAAACTACGTAAAAACAAATGGCGTCCTTAACCTCAAGAACACTTCTTAATTTAGTCGGATAACACAAAAAAATGTTTACGTCTATTTTGATGAAAATATTATATATTTGCAGATAATTTCACATTAGAGAGAATGAAAATGGATTAACTATAACCAGGTCTATAAAACAATATACTTCAAATAAGTTTACTTACGTGTGAAAGGTAATATTTGGTAATCTTCGTTCCGGCCGATTTTTACAACCAATCACACTACAACGCACCATATTTTCACTTTAAGTCGGTTTAAAACAGATCACTGTCAACGTTAATTAAACTTTGAAGTCACATATCAGCGAGAAAAAACAGAAAACTAGCAAAACAATGGACTGTAGCCGTTTGTTTGGGACAAACTAGCTTTGTCCCCAACAAAAGAAATCGCATAACATGAAAGAAACAAAAAACAATGTTTCTGTCTCGCTTGCTCTAAGCTTTATAGTCATAAGTGTATTTCTCTCACGCATTTCTTGTCATTTTAGTGCCTCCTCTATAGTTCATTCTCCCTCTACGATTTTATTAGAGCCATCTCTCTTATACAGTCTGTCAATGTAATAAATTAAGTAAAATGAAAATTGTATTTGTGTGTGCCTGACACTGCATATGAAGCATTTTTTTTGGATATATTGTGAATATATAACGTATCTATACATAAAATATCATTGTTGTGTTCTATCACTTTCACACCTAACTTGGTATTGCCACTGTTAATACGAAGTTTTCCCAAGGCTACTATGTATGCTGTAATATTCTGTGCAAAAGGTTAGTTTTTGTACATGAGTTTGTTGATAAATTGCCAACAACGTCATTCAGAAGCATTGTTGGATGAGACAATTATTATTTATGCTAAATAAAATAAGTATCTGAACCAATTATTAAAAAGCGATACTCCCTGATTATGGGTAGTTACCATAATAAAATTGTAGCAACTCTCACTTTGACAATATGGCATAAGTGTCAAAAAATTGCGCCGCTTCGAATATTTAAGTTAATATTGTTGCGTATTTAATAAATATTTTCCGAATATTAATAATGTATTGCATTGTGAAAAATTGCAGAAGTTTTTGGACACCAAATTCTGGCCTATAATTTCACAGGCAAGTGTATATTTACGTTATTTACAATATTCCTCAATACTCATGCATTTACCTGTTAAGAATCATTTTAATGGCAAAAATCGTCAAATTTATCATCATTTTACTAAGCAATCATGTTAAATAAGTTCTTTTCCTAATACTTTCATCATTTTTCAACAAGTTTTCAACAAACAAATTTAACAAGTAAGGTAACCATGATGATGGGTTTTTACGGATAGCGACGATAATATATTGCTAAACAATATT
>CAJQZN010033086.1:0-40262 GCA_907164685.1 Colias eurytheme
TTAAGCGAATTAAAATCGGTTCGTACTGTGAACAGGATTTACTCGCTTTCAAATTGTCTTTGGAAATGAAGTTGCCATAGTAATTGGATAATTAGGACGAGTGTAATAGTGCCTGTTTTAGTGTGCATTTAAATAAACAACGTGGGTCGTTGCATAGTGGAAGGCTGTTCTTTATTTCTATCTGACAATAAGTTTGCACAAGTTTACATGGCTTATTTTTTTATGTAACTGTTGTACCATGTTCTTACATATGCACATATTTATTTTATGTTCAATAAACTGCTTTCATGAAATAATTATTTGTGACGATGGCATAGCAAGGATATTTTCATTAAAAACAGATAAAAGGAAAGCTTTCAGAAGCATCATCGTGGTATCATCTGATTACCTACCTTTTTATCTTAGAGTTTTCTTTGTTTTAAAAAGGTTTTTCCATTTGTCATCCTTTTAGTGACATTCATATCAGTCACGCATTGTCTAGCAATTTTTACGTACATTACATAAAAGAGAGTGAATTTTATTTTGTAATCTAAGTTTAAAGGAATTTATATTTATTACGAAAGGTGTACCTGTGCATGAATCACAGGCAATCTCATACCCGTCCGACTAGGGCCCTTCCGGCCTTCTCCACTCAAGCGACAGCCCAAGCCGAGGTTCGAGATCCCCGTCAAGGGGGGACGCAAAGAAAAAAAAATAAAGCAATCTCATAGCAACAACTTCGTAAGCTTCGCAACGTTTGTGCGTTAACAAAACAAAATTATCATAAAAACCGAGCACTTTAAACAACGCTAACCGCACTTGAGTGCATTAATTTAAGATTTCATAATTCCCACTTATTAACTGAAACGTAATTACGGCAAACATTTTAACGGTAAAATGTTGCGAAAACAACCGCGGTTCGGCGGTTTATATCATAAATACCAGTGAAAAGGGTCCGTTTTGCTATACTTGGTTATTCCACCAGAAATTATTGGGTCTGACATCGGCAAAAATCACTAAAAGCCTACGAAAATAGTTTAGTTGTGGTTGTTTGACGCGGGTGTTGGTATGTGCACTTAGTTTAGTAATGGTATAGTTTATTTAATTTCAAAAGTTTTATTCATTCATTCAAATAGCTTGTAACATTTAGTATTTATTTATTTAGTATTAATAATAATGCGTGTCTAGTAAAATAAATCAGCTTTGAAAATTTCAATTTGCTTAACGTAATATCTGCCTTCTTTAGATTAAATCATCCCGGTTTTCTTACTTTTTTGTCCTAAAAAAACTGGTTTATTATTACTTATACCTTTACTTCCTTCCTAAATTAATGATTGATATTATAGAGTTCAAAACTATGATAAAGGTTTCTCTGTAGATTACAATATAATCTCTACTTACAGGGTTAACTCCAATAGATTTGTTTGTTTTAGTAATCCTCTTGTTAAAGTATAGTCCAGAATGCCCCGCGGCTGGGGTATGGTGTAAATATTATTCTATGAACATAATACGTAGTAATAATGTTAATGCAAGGGTTCATATAATATTATAGACATTAATCCCCCAAAAATAGTCAAACTCATTTGAAATAAGCTTCAATTTTCATGTTTATCTTTTCTGTTGTGAAAATATTGTTATTTCGTTTATTTATTATGGTTTTATTTATTTTTATTACATTTTTATTTATAGTTTTCAACACTCTACAATATAAACTATGATGACTATTATTAAAATAGAGACACGCATATTTGGTAATAGTGTATTACCTAAACCTGTGCTTAGATCTTAAAATATGTTCTCTTTCAATAACAACAGAGTATTATACAATGTATTTAAAACTAGCTGTGCTCCGCGGTTTTATCCGCAGTGCTGCGCTGCTGTTGGTCTTAGCGAAATGATATTATAGCCTTCCTCGATAAATGTGGTAACTAACACCGAAATAATTTTTCAAATCGGACCAGTAGTTCCCGAGATTAGCGCGTTCAAACAAACAAACAATATAATTTTATAAGTACCTATATAAGTACATAATATAAGTATAGATAGATAAACATCTGAAGTATATTACATAATATATTGTACCACAGCTTAAAGCTAGTCCAGTGACGCGGCTTTCCCTACAATTAGAGTGTAAGCCGCCCCGCGGGCACGCTCGTAGGGATTTTTAATTCGATCAGTTTCATTAGTTTGATGCCCGATAGACCGGGACTGACTGTATTAAACCAAATTAAGTTCTGTGGACGGGAGGTTTCTTTGTATACCTACATGTAGGTATTTCATTGAAGTATTTGTTTGTAATTAATCTACCTGATTATGTATGGACACAGACAATATGGTTATTTGGTATTAATGTGTTCATTTTTACAATAATAAAAATTAGATCTTAGTAAAGAAAAATGTTACCATTTAGATATTTTCACTTGCTCAAGTCAAAATGGCTGGATATGGTTGAAATTTAGCTTAGAAATAGATTATTCACAAAAATTTTAATTATATTATGACATTCTAATATATTAGACAGACTTAATTACGCGCTTTATTAAGATAACAAGTATGCAAAGCCGAATTCCAAGCTCAAGCTAATATACATTACCAAATTCAATACATGTTTTTTCTTTAATTGCAATACAGATAAAAAATGTACATTAATTAAGAGTGTCGTAATATAATTAATAGACTACAGGCCCACGTTGAAAAAATTATGGGTCATTTGAACCACCAGGTGACCAATAAATAAAATAAATTCCGACTTTGTGGACTACCATTTTTGTACGGCATCTGTGTCATACTATTTCAATACTGCTTTTAATCCACTATTCCGCAACGCCGTACCAAAATCATGGAGACAAGGGGAAAAAATCTCTACCTGTACTTTCGAATTCTCATCTGCACTCAGGTGGACAGCCTTACAAGTGACGGCATAGTGCTGAATCTTATTATTTTATGCTCTTATATCGTTCTAGATAAGTCACCTGGTGGTTCAAATGACCCATAATTTTTTCAACATGGGCCTGTAGTCTATAAACTTTCTACGAATAAACAAGAAAAGAATACAAAAAATGTTTAGATGTTTATTTGATGAACATAATTATCAATTAAAAATGTCACCCTTGTTATGAAACTCTTAATGAAGATAATCATGTTTTCACTTTATTTTTCTTTTCGGAATAATGAACGAATTATTTGATACATTGTTTATAAATCACAGATAATTATTGCTTACTATAGTCACCTGATACTTGCATTTAATTATCTCAGAGTGTATGAAATGTTTTCTCTCTTTATAATTACTTATGAATACTTAGATTTGTTTTTTCCGTTCGTAGTTTTGTTTACACGATGCGAGAGATTTTCACCATATAAATTACAATAAATAAATATTTCAGGACAATTTTCACACACGGCACAATCTGATCCCATACTAAGCTTTCGCTTGTAATAATAATAACAATATAATTTCGTAAAATTCTATAATTATCATTTTATCGAATTATGTCGTTCATAAAGGCTGTTTCTAAAGTCTATTCCATATTTTTTCTATGATTAATCAACTACCTTTCAGCCTTTATATTGGTTAAAGATATTGCAAAAATTTACATCAGATATAAATGCATACACTATCTACTAAATCGCTTCAAACAATTAAATTTATTAAATGTTTTTTATTTATTTAACACTTATAATATACAAAAACCTCCACTCTCTAACTGACATTGCAACAAAATATACAAAAGCAAACAATCATACCTCTGTCCTAATAATTTCACTAATAAATGATTGAATGTATCTACAGGCAACAGAGCTTTGACAAATCTGTATACTAAATTGACTTCACAATTCACATACTTCTGTTTTCATAACCCCAAAATCGCTCCAAGCAATATCACGCATGCTAATAATATTAGCAGCTAATGAAAAACCTAATAAACCGCCCCAATGTAAGGGTTCCGTAATAATTCAAAAGCGTGTTTCAAACATCAAAGGGCATTCAAACGATGAATCACGGCAATCAGAGTTGCATCATCGCGCCGTGATGTGACCTTATCAAGTGCAAATGAGAATGTGTTGTTATTGATCAATGTATGTATGTATTATTAGATTTCCACTTTGTTTAGAACTTTACAAAAACTTCCTCGGGATCCACTCTATCTAAAAAGTTCTTTCGGCCTGCGGCTTCGCCCGCATTGTTAAAAACTTAAAAATTATAATATAATATCTCAAGAACTATATCTGTTAAAAAGAATTAAAATTCATTGCGCAGTTTAAAGCACACATAGGGACAGATAGATACCGGGAAGTGACATTGTTCTATACTATTTAGTGAATTTACATATTATGGTCAGAAGTTTTGTAAGGGTTTTTGAGCACATTTATTAAAATTTTGATATCAAATTTAAAGTCCAAAATTATATTATATAAGTATTTATTTATTAATAGGAGTAAGTGGTATATCAAATTTTAATGAAAACATTTTCACAGTAATTCATATAAGAAAACAAACGTGATTCAGGCCAAAATAAATTAGTCATTACTTAATTGTCCGTTTAATTGCCCTCCTTGGTTCAGCGCTTTAGCTGTTTAAGGCTTACTACCAATAAAACAGTTCAATTCACAAAATAATATAATATAAACAACCACATATACGTTCTGACAATAAAACTCAATAAAGACACTCATAAAGACAACGTTTAACAGTACATAAGATAAGAAGAAGAACACATTTACAAAAAAGATAGAATACAAATAGTTACAAATAAGAAGTGATAAGAAGTGCATTAAAGTGACTACAGAACAAGCCATTAAAACCAACCTCAAAATAAGTAGAAAGTTCCTTCTATTAGTTAATTTCTTGAATTAATTGATAAAAATACCAGCAATTACATACAAGTTAGAATCCATTTCACAAATGAAGCGGAACTCGAAAAACCGATGACATCGGCTCTAATGAAGCTATGCGGTGAAAGGTTTTAACTTTGTGGCACGATTAATTTTTAAGTGGATTATGGTTTTGTTTTAAGCCATGGCTTTATCTCTGTTTTTGGATAAAATGTATATGATTTCAGCGTTTACTGAATTTAAAAGAGGATGGAATGACTCTCTACTTTAAATTCTAATGAATCTATCACTTTATATCCTTGTCATGAGGTAATATTTCACTATAGCATCTGTTTTACCACTAGTAGCATGATATTAAAAGTATGGTGCCCCAATGACATCTACTATATGAAAATAAGTCGGGTTTTCCTTCCTGATGCTATAACTCCAGAACGCACGAACCGATTTCCACAGTTTTGCATTCGTTGGAAAGGTCTCGGGCTCCGTGAGGTTTATAGCAAAGAATAGCTGTCTCTGGTGGCGAAACGGAGTTCGCCGGGTTTGCTAGTCTTGTATATTTATTCTATTCTTATTCTGTCTGCACCTAATTTTTAATAGAAACATAATACAATTGGTACGTTTTATAATCTGAGATGTTTATGTGATTAAGGCTATATTTGAAGTCTACTTTTCTGTGACAAGAAAGAAGAAAAGATCTATCTATTACAGTCAGAATCTGATAGTTATCCATATCAAAACATTTCCCAATTTAACTCCTATTTCGTTATTATTACGTCTCAGCGTGTCTTCGTGGTTTATAGCAAAATCCTACGTCACGATCTTCGGCAGCAAAGCCTACCAACTTAAAATTCGTCACGTACCTAATAATGTGTTACTGTTGACTTCGCGCCGCTCGCGAGATTCCAACTTCCAAATGTAATTATAAAGTCCTTGCGTTCTATATCTGTGAAAGGGACGGTAAAAATATCTGTGTTACATTAAAAAGAGCCTTCGGAGTTAATAAAAACATGTTCTTATTATGGTGATGGGGAAATAATAATGCTAACATTATTGTTACTTATAATGTTATCAGTAATTGATCAAAAACCTCGAAAGTTAAGAAGCACCAGGAAAAAGTTTACCTTTACAGCTTTATTTAAATGATTGGTTATACAAAACAAATAATTGAGACGTTTGGCGTGATAATGTCAATAAAAAAAAATGTATGCGTGTACTAGAGTACACACGTAAGAAGTGAAACTTCTTTATGACCTTAAAAATGTCACGAGTATGGCGTAACGCAAAAATGTCACGCGTACGGCGTAACGCAAAAACGTCACGCGTACGGCGTAACGCAAAAATGTTACACTAAATTTTTGTCCAACCCCGATAAAGAAGTTTCACTTCAATTATTTCCATCAAAATATCCATCAGTTTTCAATACTAAACGAAAACATAGCTTAGGTAGTGCGAGTATTTAAGACACAGATTATTCCTTTGACAGTACAAAAATATTTATACCCTGCCCCCCTAGTCAAGTGGCTTTCTGTTAGCGTAGCGTTCAAAAGAATAGACTACGAATGTATGAGATTGACGTAAGCTGTAGATAAACGTAGCTACAGCTTACGTCAATCTCATACATTCGTAGTCTATTCTATTGAACGCTACGCTAACAGAAAGCTACTTGACTAGGGGGGCAGAAGGCATTACGGCAGTGCATTTGAAGCTGGATTACGATGGCACCGGAAACACACACGATGCGATTCCCCAAATTAAATTGTCAGATTTGAGAGGATCGGATTGCAATTATTTGAATCCATTATACAAATTAAATGTGGAAACGATGAAAAATTGAATTTGCACGGAGCCTATCAAGGCCCCGGCTCGCGTAATTGGCTTATCCT
Organism: Colias eurytheme; assembly: GCA_907164685.1. NCBI lineage: Eukaryota > Metazoa > Arthropoda > Insecta > Lepidoptera > Pieridae > Colias > Colias eurytheme. Next base: position 6,699 of record CAJQZN010033086.1, read on the forward strand.
TTGCTGTAATGGACGATTTTAGAGTCCAGTCCAATGTCGCTCTCAATCAGATTTAAAGTGGCTACTGAAATTTTTATGTGGAAAAAATTTTGGAGTGAAAAATTGAGTTAAAACTTAATTTCGTATGGCGCGAGCACGCGCTGATGGTAAATGGATTTGTGAGCATAGTGACCTTACTTATTTGGACGTTCTTTAGCAAAATGAATGGGAAACTTAAAACTCCTGTTACATTTTACATATTAGGTATTAACATGTAAGAAATGAAAATAAAAAGTGAATGAAAGCAATTATTCACAAATGATATCTCATTATGATGTTTTGAGATGTTCAGTTTATAGTTTCTGCAGTACTAACTAAAAGCTACGAAATGGCTACATTACTTCCACGTGTATTCTTACATGTAATGACGATGTCATTAATTTTCCTCCAGTTTACTTATTATACTCATTTTAGTGCAATCAAATGCCTGATTTGGGCAAATTGGATAGGGATACAAGAGAATATCATAACGTTTGATTAGCTTTATAACTACCTTTATAACATTTATATGTTTAGTATCATGCTGAGTTAAATTAGATCGAATCGAGGTCATAAGTTCATTAGATGAACCAATCTTAATATATATAAATCTCGTGTCACAATGTTTGTCCTCAATGGACTCCTAAACCACTTAACCGACTATAGTAAAATTCGCACACCATGTGCAGTTCGATCAAACTTGAGAGATAGCATAGTTTAAAGTTTAAACATGTAGGTACCACGGGCGAAGCCGGGGCGGACCGCTAGTAATATATATAATACTTTACAAAAGTAGATAATATTAATAACTGAACTCGCATTAAATTACCATCTTCCCCTTTTCAGTTCCTCCATTTAACCGAAGGACATCATAAACCAAAGCAAAAATTCCATAATATGAGCGATCAAAACCCTGCAGCTTTTTGTTTCGGAATCGATACAAAACTCGGGTCTCCGCTGACCCCGCAGGTCATATAAAAGTTAAGAGATAATATAAAAGTTGAATGATACTGCCCGCTATCGGTATAAGAGTGCTTCTTTAGTTCACTCGCAGTAACAATGTGTACCGTCGCTGACAACTGCAGTTTCACATTTAGTTACATTAATGTTTGGTATTTTTTTGTGAAATTCCAGAATAAGATTATTCTGTCAGTATTCGGCATATTGGGAGTATGGATAAACAGACTAATGTTGTACATGATTGTATCTATCGTAAAATTTATATTTAGGGTAGTTTTCTTAAAAATTGTGAAACAGTACTTTCCCACTACAACCTAATTATGTACTTTTTATGATTCGATAATTATGATATCAATTAAAAATCTTACAACATAAGAATACAATTTGTTAATTTTACTCTAGTTACAAAAATGAGCATGTTTATTACATTTTTAGTGTGTATTTTACATAGTTGTAATGTGTTACGTGCGCATACTGCTATTTATTAAGCATTCATAACCAACAAAATATTATATAAGTCAATACCGTTAACTTCGAAACCAATCACTAATTCAATACTTCACAAGTTCCCTTTCAAAACGCCAAAACATCAACTAAACAATTTTAATATTTGTTCGTGAAAACTTGTACATTTGCTGGCGACTGTACCTGTGTCGAACATAGCCGAAATCCCCCGAGTGTTCAACTTTTCGAGTTTCGCGATGACGGTACGATAACAGACCAGAAATATTTTGAAGGGAAAAGAAATCTTTGGTATTGTACATGGAAATGTACTTAGTATTAACGCATTTGCTGCCAACTGACGTTCTTCATTAAGCTTAGTGTTTATGAATACTGACAATGTGTGAAAGAATTCAATATTTTCCTGTAATAATAGCAGATCGATTATTGTATAGACCAGTGAATATTTTGGATTTATTGAACACAAGATATACATTAATTATTATAAGCCAGTTTCGGTCTAAGAATAAACTTGAAAACTTATCTCAGAAATATAATATTATGAAATATTTAAGCAGCATTTAAGTAAGTTAGTTTGACGCGTGAGTAATTATTTTATAAACAAACAGAAATAGTTCAAAATTAGTATATTAAAATTAAAAACTATAACAAAGCTTTATGTTTGTAATAGGCAATATTTTCCATCAAGAGCGACGTCTTTGCCTCAGAGGAGCAGGAAACACAGTGGGGTAGACGGTAGAAGTTTGACATGTGTCCCTCTTTCCCCTTGGGTTGTGGGCTTACTTTTTTCACTACGACAGGTGTCCTTCTCTAACTTCTTGTTACATTAAAATAATATGACGTTTGTGACATTGTAACACCGTTCGGAAATACATTAGATTATTCATGTTTTCTCAATGTCATGTTCATCTGTGTTCGATGTAACAACATTTCTCGCTATAACGGTTCTAATTACAAACATTTGTATACAGATAGACTTAAATTTACCAAATAGGACGAATAGGCTATTTTTGATGCTCAGATAAAACCTAAATAGACTGGAATACTAGACGGCAATCTGCATAGAAACACAAACAAGCTACTCCGCCTAATATACAGGCGAGCGAAGCCGCGGACGGGAAGCTACTGCATAAAGCGTTTGTTTATTTTCTTTCTAATCTATTACGAGTTGGTACACACGGTCTGGATTATATATTTCAGCCGGGATCTTCCGGGATGTCTTCGTAATCGTGGATTTTCTTTACCCTTGTTCGTATTTGTTTCGCGATTTGGTAAACTTTGGGATTTGCCGTTAAATGAAAAAGCTATTGTGTGAACACCACTTAAATTGCTTTTTTTCTTTTAGGGGAATGCATATAGTTGAATCAAGTTTTGACAGGCTTGGCGTCAAGGGAAATTTTATTGAGTTTGTTAACAAATAATATATTATATATGAAAATATAATAATCAAATTAAATTTATTGCAATTTCATCTAGCGTATCATGTTTTGTAACTGAGATCTTAACTATATCGAATGGAAAAAAAATCGACATCGGACGTAGATTGATAGTAGAATAATTATATAACTCACATAAAAACTAAGCCGTATATTCATAATGTTTTTACCAACTATCACTAGACAACTGAACAAACCCACCTCACTGATCGAATTCGTTCTACTTTTACTATTTAACCATCTACATTCCAACCCACACGTTGTATACTTAAACTAATGTATTACACAGGTCAATAATGTTCTAGCTCGTGTTTACCAACCCCATATATTTAGTCGAGACTCAGTACAAAATACACATTTACGTAATCTACGCAAAACTTGATCAAACATTTCGCGGAGGTATCCAAAGTGCTTCCCTAAATCCTTCGTAGATTATACTTCAACGCTTTAAACTCTCCACTACATGTTTTATAGTTGAGACGCGCTTAATAATTCCCTTTATAGCGAACTCGCTTAACTTTAATTTAACTTATAGATTAGCTACTTTGAACTCTATTCGGCATATCATAGAGGTCATTAAATGTATCTCCCCTCGACCGATGATACAGCGCTAATGGGGTCGTGATATGAAGGGTTTAATTTTGATTTTCTCGTCTTATTTTTCTGGTTTGCTCGCATTTTGATACTTTATGAAGTGTTAACTTTGCTGGATTTAGGCGGATTTTAAGTTATATGCTATAGAACTTAGTAATTGACAAAATTGGGTACTGTAGTATAGGTTTATCAGCTGATATGCTATCTCTAATTAATAGTAACTTTCTAAATTGAACTTATACCAAATTTTCAATGCCACCTACATGACCCATAATCTGTGTAACACAGCAAATAACATAAAAAAGCGCACCTAAGTCTAGTATTAATGAAATTCTAAAAACTCGAGAGACTTGGTGAAACGGATTGGAATGGCTGCCACGGATCAAAGTGGAAGGCATTTGGCAACTTTTCGAGTCCACAGCATTGAGACATTGTCACATGTGACCGGTCAAAGGTTCCCTTTACGTGATTATTATTATGTCCGTGTTCAAATCTGTGTCTCGTTTCCGTGGTTTATAAAATTTTTGGGTAGCGTAATGTAGCGTGATGTGAAATTCATATTGTTTGATCGAGTGTTACATGAAACGGATGTTACTTAGCATCGTGTGTAAATATTCGTCGAGTATGTTTTTTTTTGTTCTGCTATACAAAGATATAATTAGTCACTAACAAGTATATATATAGTTTTATATAGTTTCTTTCTATGTCTTAATTATAATGTAGTAGTTAGTTCATCCGAGTGGTGGAGACCTGGTGACCTTACAGGTTTTACACCTACCATAGGCACCAGCTTTTCACATCTGTTTAATTTTATTTATATACTGTACATGTAAGTTCTGGAAAGAAATAAATAAATAAAATTATTAGTATAACTTGGTTACAACAAAATCGTATTTGTAATATTTAATAGTTCCTTACATACCAAGTATACCTTCTGAACGATATTCAGCAATTACATGCACCTATTTTATAATTATAACCTTTGTCCGAATGATAATTACTATAATATTACGAAAGAAATGCATAGGTAATGCAGTTTCTACTAACACTTCATCTATTTCCTCGTAAATATTTAAATAAACAGTCACAGAAATACAGATCTTTGTCACTGATATTGATTATCAGATTCTTTATGCAGCGTCTTCAGAACAACAGTGGACAAACAAAACACAAAGACAAAGCAAAGGTAGGATCGATCGCACTTTATTAGCAGGTTCACAAAGCCAACAAGGAAATGAATAGGGTTGTACTTCGCCTATCAGTTGCAAAGGTAGTTATTTGCTGTTTTTCAACCGTGGTACATCCCTCGAGAGCTCTGGGCACGGGCGGTTACGTGCTCGACGTTGGATTTTATTTTTAATTATTTTTACATCGGTGAAAGACTCGTTTTATGGTTTATTAGATTTGATTTCAGTAATCTGGTTGAACATAGACTAATATTTGTAGGACAGAGTAACTCAAACTGATTTAACTTTAAGTAATTAATAATTTGACTTGTATTATTTTAATTTATCGCCTTTGTAAATTTCTCAACTTTAGTTAATAGGTCTTATCTCAAAGAATATTATAAATTTATAAATAATTTAAGCTTTTACACTTTTACCAAATAGATCAGATTCCATATTCTATCTCTTCTTTTAACAGTTTTTTTTTAACACCGCTATTATAGAAAACTCTACGAACATAACATAACAGAAATAACAAATATTTCAATTTCATATAAAACATTGGTCAAATATGAAATAGACCGAGTTCCCTTGAGTAAATAAAGGTGAACACAGATAGTTCATAGCAGGTTCGAATACAGCCTTCAAAAACTATTTAAAGAGGCTTTGTCCGCTGGCAGAGTGCTCAGAGCTATCTAGTAGAGTCCGTGCCAAATACATTTTACTCAAGTGTATTGAGTTTTTAGATAATTGTCTTTTATCTAGTTAAGTGATAGTATTGTTTTAAATATAAAGTGAGACTATAGCTACATACTATACAGGTTTTAAAAGATTCTAAAGAGGAATTCCTGTGTTTTAGCTAGTAGGTATAAAAAACTTGGTCTATGTTATTCAGGAATAATGTAGATTTATATTGTTATTTAGGATAGTAAATTGGATTAACTAATTTAATTCAAACCTTATTGCATATTCCTAATACGAGTCAGTAGGTACCTATTGTTTCAATTCATAATGCAAAAGTAAATCTATCTGTATCAAAAACAATACATTGACTTAAAAAGTGAACAAGAAAGAACAATTATATTTACCAAGGCTGTGATTTGATTTAAAAATCAAAGTCTATAAAATACACCTAATGGAAAATAGGGAATAATAATTCAGTTGCAATATTCCGACCGTCTCTGTTTGTAGCGGGAGAGAATTCAATTATGGTACGATAAAAGTGCGGAAGCGTGATCAGACGGTAAGCGTAGATGTGCGCGGTCAGAGATCGGATGGGTTGTTTAGGGATATGGAGCTTATGAATCGTTTTTGGATGGTAAATGAGAGGTGTATAATATGAAAGTTATAATTTGATACAAGATAAATGAATAACATTATCAGATTTTTTGTAAATTAGAAATATGCAGACAAGTATTATACTTTACTATCATATTATATTAAGTTGTTGAGAAATATTTGTATGCAATACACATAGTAATAATACAATAATTGATAGCTTTACGCCATTTATAGTAAATATCGGAGGCAGCTATGTAGTTTTAGACACATTTAAAATGAGCTAATGCATTTGGTGAATATAGGTTATTTAAACATTGAGATAATATTACTACGTATGGAGGAGACACCACGAACAAAATCTGTGCGCCATTTTTTTGCTCTAACTAAGTTTTAAAAATTATCATTGAGTTAGGTACTTAACTATGAAAGTTATTCCTTTGCACTTTTCCGTATTATTTGTATTATTTGTGCAATATCGTAACACACACGAAGGCATGTTTGATGCGTTTCACTTTAAAACCATTAAATAATACCGCTCAACATACGTCACATGACGTATGTTGAGTGGAACATAAGTGATGTAGGCGGTGTCGTCTCCTATTAATATTATCTCAATGATTTACAAGCAGTATTCCACTAAAATTGGCTTATCAATAACACATTTATAATTTGATCTACCCCATATATCCCCATATATCCCAACTAGCTGCGCTTCGTGGTTTCACCCGCGTGGCTCCGCTCCTGTTGGTCTTAGCGTAATGATATAATATAGCCTTCCTCGATAAATGGGCTATCTAACACTGAAAGAATTTTTCAAATCGGATCAGCAGTTCCTGAGATTAGCGCGTTCCAACAAACAAACTCTTCAGTTTTATAATATTAGTTTAGATACCATCACACATTATACCTATACCTCTAAAACAAATAAGCCTCTCACTAAGGTCAGAAGAAACAAAACCTAAAGTGGAGTTATCGAATGTTCAAGCCATAGGCGTGTCTGCCCAATTTAGCGGAGGGCCACTCGAACCTCCGAGGTAGTGGGAATGACGTCCGACTGAGTACTACAGAATTTATCGAGCGAGCGTGCTCTCAAACGGTAAAATAAAAACATGCTGAAGTGTCAAGCCATTCGCGGTGATTATATTATAATGTACACAAAAATGTACATAGTTTAAATGAACAGCTTTGATATAATTTTTGAAGGTGGGAAATAAAGATATCTCTTCTTGTGTTAGCTTTTCAGTGAATATGAAATATGTACGAATGCCAAATTTTTAACGCGTTTAAATGTAACGTAATGGAGAACCTAATAATAATTATGGAAAGGCTTGGTCTTAGCGTAATGATATATATCCTATAGCCTTCCACGATGAATGGGCTATCTAACACTGAAAGAATTTTTCAAATCGGACCAGCAGGTTCCGTTAGTTTAATTTAATGCAGTTTTCTATTCACCATTAGATGAATGGTGGAGTCTATGAATTTATCATTAAATCCTGAAAGTGCACATAATTTGTAAGGTTTTAAAAATATTTTACATAATTTTGCGTACATAAGTCGTGAATTCATCGCCCGTATGTAAAAATGCCTATAGCCAATCCATGATGGAGACTAGAGAGGAAATAGATAAATATATTGCCATATTTTTGTCAGAGAGACATCAAAAATAAAACTGCGGTCCAAACCTGAAATGCTAAAAATTAAGAGAAACGTCATACAAGTTTAATAGCACCAGAGTCAATAAATAGAGCGCGGTAGGAATGCGTTTGAACCAAGGTTTGAAGCTACGTCGAGTTGTCGAATTTTGTCAATTTTGCGCCGGTGTTTAGCTGTCAAACTTTGAAGTGTTCGACGTGTGGGTTAAGTGACAGGCGGGAAACGGAAAATGTATGAAAATGTATTTGTGGTATTTAAAAAATGTCCTATTTCAATCAGTAATAATATACCTGTCTTCTGATGAAAAGAGTTTGTTACGTATTTATTAGACGGTCCGTATGGACAGCCGCATAGACCAATCTACTTCGGGCAGCAATTGCTTCACGTGACTATACTCGGTGTTCCCGGAACTTTACAATCTGCAGCTCTTCAAGTCTAGAGTGAATAGGCTTTGTAGTGTATCTATGGATATATACATTGTCTCACGTATTCCAGTGGTGGGGTTAGCTCATAGCTGTTATTAGTCTTGTTGTCATATACGTACTGTAAGTACAGTACAGGCTTCTTCTTGGCAGACGTGCTCCTACATATATCACATCACCGCTTTACATAAGGCGAGATAGTGGTGAAACGCCTGCTCATCAAATATAAAAAACTCACTTTGTGTGGACCAGCCTATTGACTTTACAAATTACTAACCAATCATTTCTCACTCAGACAACTCCTCCGCTCCTCCCTTGCTCCTTTTCCACGACACTCATTCCTCCATCTAGTTCCTTTGACTCGGGAACTATTCGCTAAGTACTTTTGAATTGTTAGTCGCGTATTACCGTTTGGGAGACAATTTTGTGAAGCCACTTATCTTTGTTGTGCATGCAAAGTATGAGGTGCATTTGAAGTTTTAATTATGCGTTCTTCTTGTTTAATGGTATTATACGCGTATATATATAACTGTTAATTAGGTTTTGTAAAACATTAATTGTACAATTTGAGTCGACGGCTTAAAAATCAAGATAAAATAAACAAGTTTACGCAGCAATTTATGTATTTATCTTTATAACACCCAATCTATAAGTAACGGTAGTAAATATTTAATTAATTTTAAAACTGTCACATAGACTACATAACATATTCACCAATACTACGCAATTTCTACTACTATTTTGTATATTTTATGATAAATTATTCAAGATAATTTATAGGTGATAATATTGTAAGCATTGATTACTTTTTGTATGTTAGATATAAAATTCAGTATTACGATATAAAATCCATTCGTTCTTATTACCTACAATAAAATTGAATATCCACGTATTCATGAAATGATGAGACAATATGAGAGGCGAAAAAAAACCAACAATTTATTACACCTGCTTCCAAATTACAATATCAGGGGTGTAAAAGCAGTAATTTACATAAAGGTGCGTCCATATCATCGCGACGATTGTTTTACTGGGTTATTGAACGCGCGATGTGAATATACCCTTATATTAGTTTTCTAGATGGAGCAGATAATATTTTGCTAATTTAAAGTTATTACACTTTTTTATTACTTTTCCGAAGATGATTAGAAAAAGTGTACGAAAATTATAATAAAATATAAAGTTTTACCATTTATTCATATACTTATAAAAGCCAAATGTAAAGTAAAATTTTAGTAGGTAAGTACATTTTTGAAAAATGTTGTTAGATTTTATAGTCTACTGAAACCTTTCACGAAATTTAAAAATTATGGTAATTTTTTCCACTCCCACTTTAAGTAGCACAATCAACAAGAACACTGTACTTTTGCAATATATTTCCCCATACCCACAATTAAAAGATATAAGAAACAAAAAGGCACTTCTCGTACCTCTATATCATTTCTTACCTCGGTTCGTACGGTCTCAGTGGCTTGGAAAGTGGTCCTTTTTCAATAGCAATAATCGTTTATCGGCCACGTTATGTTAGCACGTGATGCGGTAGGACACGGCCAGATTAGGAATGGAGAATTAGGAGTTTGGACCCTTATTTTAGGATTGAGAAACGCGTGGATTTTTAATTGAAATCTTACTTACGCGGTTGAAGTCGAGGATATTATTTTATATTCTAAATCGAATTGCAGTAATATGATTATGTTAAGACAGTACGTAGTAGACGAACAAATAAATAAAAATTATATTACAATAATATTTAAGTACTTCAATTATAAGTATTTACAATCGAAGAATAGAATTCTTCTTAAAACTAGGTAAATTATTCTTATAGTTGCTAATATTCCTCCCCGTTTGGATTTTTCTGATATTAAGCACAAGATAAAAATATAGGTACAAATTAATCGTGAAACACTTTTTAATATCTTTCGGTTAATTTACATAGTCCACTTATTCACAAATTTATGGATACCATTCCCATTGCAAGCACTCGCACGAATAAAAGCTATTTTCCTGTAACACTGTAACTTTGAGCTAATCACTCGTGAGTTAAGACTTAGCGTCATACATGCACATTATGTGGTCTTAACTTCGACAGAATTAGGGTGACCATGTGTTTCTTGAAAATGTTGATTGTCATCAAGTTTATTTCAAACTCGTTTTAATTATCTTTATTGTGTAAAATTTACAATTAGCAAGCTATGAAGTTGCCTAAGCGCATAAAAAGAAGTAAAACTATTTAAAATTGTATAGTAACACGAGCTATCAGACGCAGAATATTAAAAGAAGAATACTAAAAACAACCTTAACATCGCAGAAAACTGAAAAATATAATTTTATATTTTAAAGCTTCACAAAAATATCAAAATATCAACAAAAGTGAATCGTGTGGTCACTCTGCTCAGTATAATAGGTAAACACTGCATTGTAACTCCGTCCGGTTACAAAGTTGGCGGGAAATTTGATCAGAACATGATTAAAGTTCACAGAATTCGTCCGCCATTTTTATTTCACGCTTCGCTGAAATTTAATTTGTGCTCACAATGATCATCATTAATAGACAAAAGAATCATTAATTTCATAATAAACTTCAATTTTCTCGTGTGGAAATAAAAATGTATTTCGTAGGGCAAAATTAAATATTCTTTTATGTTCGCAAATTAAAGTTTCGCTGGTGACATTATTTTATTTCGAACCGTGATGGAATATTATGAACTTTATATAGCGCGAAATGAGGAACAGAATTTATTTATTCATAGTTATTTATGCTTTGGCAGTTTCATAATAGCTTATTTGACTGGTTCTTACTCCTGGCGTTGCTTGCATTTTTGCTTGAAAATTGTGAATTAAAAAAAAATCTGAATTATGTTTTTTTCGGAATAAGTCAGTATTTATTAACAAAATGGCACATATTAACATAATATTATATATTGTAATAAATATTATTAGCTTTCGATCAAAGGTGTTTTATTGTATTTAAATATGTACCTATTACATTCGTAGTGTTTGTTAAGCTAAAGATTGATTTTGAATAACCATTTTTGAGATTTTTTGTATAGTTCTAAGTATTGAAAAACCTCCAATTCTACCACGCTGTCAAAAACAATAACACGAATCCTCAACAACTAGCTTTTAGCGCATTTTAGTGTTTTACGAATCCCATTATTTCAGTACGTGAAAATATCAAATTTAAACATTCGGTTCTAGAATATTCTAAGAGAAATTTGCATCTCACTTTTCTAGTTTCCAATTTAGAGCTTGGAGTGACTTCACGTCAGATAAGTCTACGTCGAAAACACCCGCCATTAATTATTTATTTATTTATTTTTTATTTGTTCATTTTTAATGGTTTGGTTTTTTGGTTTTATTTCATACATTCGTATTATCGGGATATGAGTTTGGGGGTTTTGTGTTCTTTTCATTGATGAATTTTTAATAATGTAGAGAAGATTTTATAATTGAAATTTGTAATATAGGAAAAACAGGCGAACTGTTTTCTTTCATAAGTGTTGGAATAACAAAATTTAAGGTATCTCCTCCTGTCTGGAGAATCTACGCATAACGATGAAAAAAAATTAAGATATATTTTATTCAATTATTTATTCATACTTACCGTTCAAAATAGAATTAATATTCAGCAATCATGATTCGATTAGCATACTTCCTTTGAAACATAAGATTTGCTAACACCTAATAAAAATGTATCTAAGTTATGTGCTAAATTAAGATTTGTTAACACCTATTGAAGATATAAAGTATATTCCTGTAATCCTGTTTACCTTTTTAGCCATTGCAACGTAGGTACAGAATGGGACTTAGACATTACGGATAATTGAGTTCCAATGCGGAACGGAACGCAGTAACTCATTTAACACTATTTTAACCGTAAATCCATTCGCCTCCGGACCTTGCTGAAATGTCGTATTTAAATAAAATGTGTTATTTTTATTCCTTTTAACAACTTATTATTTTGTGATGGAGTGAGGAAATCTATAATTATAGTCGCATATTTTTTTTACGTGATTGTAATGCATTGTTCAATTGGCAAGCTTTCCATATCTTTGGCGACTCTGAACCAAAAAACAACAGTACTGTTAATCTATTAATTTCTATCTTATTATAATCAATAACCATTGCTATATTTAGCTTTTAAGTTAGATAGATCTATTAAAACAAAAGCTATTTTCTACCATTTACAGTAGAAATATATACAAGACTATTGTGTTTGTTATTATTGTGGAGTCAAATAAATGATCTTTCTTTCTTTCTTTAAAAGCTAAAGTAAGTTAAGCCTCGTCATCATTTCTAAACACAGTCAACCACATAAAAGTAGACACAAACAACTGTTCCTTCAGTTCAGTTTATTCAGTTGTACAGAACACACATCTAAGATATTTATCGTGAAACCTGACTGCGATGGTAACACAGAATCCCACAGCGTACTTAGTTTAAGGCATTAGCATTGCAATTTAGCAAGAGATCGTAGCTTATATTTACTCAAGTCTGTAAAACAGATGCAACGGCAAATCTAATATCTATTCGCTTGATACTTAATTTAAAATTTATTTGGTTAACGTTAGAGTCATGAATTTGTAAGTTCTTACTCGTATACAAGCGATGTTATAACGGTATATAATATAAAATGTGTAAGAATTTGTTTTCGCATTATATCATACTAGTTGTGTCCCGCAGTTTTACCCGCAGTGCTCCGCTCCTGTTGGTCGTAGTGTAATGATAATATAGATAATATAGTCTAATAATATAGTATAATGTGTAAGAAGTCTAAAGGCTGATACCACGCCGGAATAGATTGTTAAATAAATGAAAAAATCAAAGTGTTAATAATTTTTTAACACTAGCAGCTATCTACATCTAAATAATTTGGACTACGTAATTACCACAAAGGAAATAATACATCATGAGGTTTATATTTACAAAAAACAAAATCAAATCACTATGAAAATGATTTTAAAATAAAAAAGCATGGGAACTTAACAAATTCTCGAAGACTTAACTGCCATGCCTTTTTATTTTGACAGGACGCCGTCGGGTCATCCAGTATAATATAAAAGCACAGACTTAACACTAAGATTGAGTTGGTGAAATTAGGTAACAATAAAGCAATTCTATGAAACGACGTTGACTACAGCGCACCTAAATACAATTTACTAGCGAGCGAAATGACTTGTTAAATCTTTTATAATCTTGCTTATAGTGAGACGGTATTCAAGAATATTACAATATAACTCTATAAATAGCGAATCGGGGTGAGCTGTTACTAAATATAGAAGATATAAACTTAGTACCTATACCACATTTTCTGATAATATTGAACAATATTGTATGGAAATAGATTCGATTTTTAGAAATGTTGGAGCTACGGTTTCACTGGTTCTGCAATGACCTTCTTACACATTCCACAGACAGTCAATGTCGCAGAAAAATATCTGACCTTTAAAATCCAATTGTTAATGAACCAAATGTATCCACTCGGCCATTAAGCTCAGTTTACGGCATTTAAGGCCGTTAAGTCGACTATGCGAAAGAATGGCTTCATTCTTTCTAAATTTCAGTTCCTCTGTAACCGGGGTTATTTATCTTTGCCAAGGTATAATAGAATTTAATTAAGTTACGGCGACGAACGCGAGCTTGAAATTTTACAGCAAACTCCTTGCTGCTGACGTATATGTCGGATATTGTGTAAAGGATTATTTTCTTATATCTTTATGGAAGGTTTTGAGTTCGTAATATGTGGAAGTTGAAATTTTGAAACTCGTTCTTAAGTTCTTGAAATTTTATCTCTACTACCTATGAGTTACCTTGCTATGAGGTTGAAATATTTTTAACCATCCACGTAAAAACAGCTGTTATAACTCTATGATATCGTAATGTCCAAACGGAAGATCCGATATGATTTGTTTTTTTAATCTTGTTTAAAAATCTCCTTTAATTTTCCTGTTTGATTTTACGCAAGAATAATACATGTCGGCGCAACGACGATAAACGACTACCCTCAAACTACTAAATAATTATAACTAGCTAAAGTTTACTTTGATCTTTTTAAATAAGTGGTTGATTCATTAATCAACCACTAATGAAACAATTAAATTAACGAAATAATTAATGTTTGTTAAAACTGATGAAAATTCATTGTAAAAATTCGAGTGGCAACACTCAAACTAATTCTTGTGAGTCATGGTTCGCTTTAAATACGAGCGCCCGACGGCACAGAGCACATTCACTCGCCGGCCGTCGGAGCGTTCGGAGCTCTCTCTATAATTTCGACGTAGATTAAAAAGGCAGTAAAATACCCACGGGCGTTCTACTTCGAGTATGAGCGCCTGCCCTGATGATGGTGACGTCAGAATTGCTGACGTCACTCTTTTTTAAAATAGCCTTTGGGCCCTTCTCCCGTCATACATTTAGAAATTAACGATTTTAACGGAATATATCGCGTTTAAAATCATTGAAAAAGTCTTTAACGATCCCTTGCTCTTTCCATTGCTGTACCTTTAGAAAAAGCCTCCATATTTTACTACTAGATTTCCGCCCGCGGCTTCACCCGCGTTTGCAAAGGAAAACCCGCATAGTTCCCGTTCCCGTGGGATTTCCGGGATAAAAACTATCCTATGTGTTAATCCAAGTTACCCTCTATATGTGTGGTAAATTTCATTGTAATCGGTTCAGTAGTTTTTACGTGAAAGAGTAACAAACATCCATACATCCATACATCCATACATCCTTACAAACTTTCGCCTTTATAATATATATTAGAATATTAGATATTAGATATTAGAATATTAGATTAATGGAAAACGAATATTCGAATATTCTTTAATTATTTATTTACCCGTTAAATACAGACTAAACAACCAAAGAGTTTCCCTACCCACAATCAACCAACCAATCTACAAAGCAGATGAAACCGTGGGAAATGAAGCAGTCCAAATTCGTTGCACGTTTTAAAGAACAGTACACCCTTCCACTACATTTCGTGTTCCGTTTAGCGGAGTCAGACGGCATTGCGATAACAGACTCGACAAAAGTTTCTTTATTTGCGCGAAATGGACAGTGCTAAGATGCACTTGGGTAAATATAACTATTGCTCGGCTGTCGACCTTTGGAATTGCTGGATATACTATATGGAAATCTGATAGATAGAAGATATTTATAAAAGGTTAAAGGAAAGACCTGAGATGGAAGAGTAAAGCTATGTAGGAAACATACAAATAAATAGCTAGATAGGAACTTAATTTGAAACAAATCTGCTCGACGGTACGGCCTAAAATTTGACACGCGATGTAGGCAGAAGAAAGGGCTTTCAATAAATCTATCGCCAAGCAAATAGAAAAGCGGATGCAAGTTTGTATCCTGAACAAATTATTTAAACCACGTGGGCAAAGCTGCGGGCAGCAGCTAGTTCTGGGATAAGTATATAAGAAAAAAGCATTGTTGCTTGTAAACTATTTGAATCGAATCACAACTAACTCTAAGTATAGTACTTTTTTATTTTCATGTTTATATTTAAATTCTAATTTTATTTCCAAAATTTTATTTACTAAATATTTCGCTTTTTTACCGCTTGGTTGCCTGGCAGAGATCACTGCTTAGTGATAAGGCCGCCGATTGTACTACATCTTTCTTGTACCATATTTTCTTCTTATTGTTTCCTATTATTAAGTGATTGTATTACAATAAAGTGTAATAAATAAATAAATAAATAACTCTTGAAGTTCGAGACACTCGTACAGTAAAATAAACGTTAAAAACAATCTAACAATATTTTCCTGATACACCAACCATAAAATATAATAATTCATACTTGCTAACAGAATTGGAGATCAGAAATGCTTTTATCGCTGGAGTATTTGAATTTCCTACGGGCTTTGGATAGATCCCTTTTAAGTCGGAACAAATCGGCCGTGAGAGTAAGTATAGTGACCCGAACATTTTCTGCACATTTACCTTCGAAACTTGGTGTGCAATAGACTGGCATTTGCATTTTTGACCAGTATTTACGACTTATTTTGTATGCTATTAAATTTTAATATTTTGGTTTATGGTGACCATTAATTTTTAAGAATATATTTGCGTAAGAAATACATAAGAAGTTGTGAAAGAAAAAAAAGATCACACGTGTGTAACTTCTTTGGCAAGATTCAAAGATACCAAAATCGATGTTAGTGAACTTAGCAGATCATTTTTAGCAGATCAAAAAAAAATGTGAGTTCTTATCGCGTGCAGTTGAGTTCTACAGTTCCTGATACTTTTTAGAAATAGTTCTGGCGTTTTTAACTTAACAAACGACATTTGAAAAAACCCGACCTGGACCCGGCTTAACGTGATGCTAAGACGTAATGCTACGACGTGATGCTACGACGTGATGCTACGACGTGATGCTACGACGTGATGCTACGGCGTGATGCTACGCTGTGATGCTACGGCGTGATGCTACGGCGTAATGCTACGGCATGTGTTACGGCGTGATGCTACGGCGTGATGCTACGGTGTGATGCTACGGTGTGATGCTACGGCATGATGCTACGGCGTGATGCTACGGCGTGATGCTACGGCATGATGCTACGGCGTGATGCTACGGCGTGATGCTACGGCGTAATGCTACGGCGCGATGCTACGACATGATGCTACGGCATGATGCTACGGCATGATGCTACGGCATGATGCTACGGCATGAGGCTACGGCATGATGCTACGGCATGAGGCTACGGCGTGATGAAATATGACATAAATAAATTTTCTAGTGTTTCATTTTACGCGAGTATTTCTAAAAAGTATCAGGAACTGTAGAACTCAACTGCACGCGATAAGAACTCACATTTTTTTCTGCTAAAAATGATCTGCTACGGGAAGTTGGCAGATTATTTTTTCAAATGTCGTTTTTTAAGGTAAAAACGCCAGAACTATTTCTTAAAAGTATCAGGAACTGTAGAACTCAACTGCACGTTATAAGAACTCACATTTTTTTTTGATCTGCTAAAAATGATCTGCTAAGTTCACTAACATCCAAAATTGTCGTCTTACTCCATGACGTGACGGTATTTCCATAATGCAACTTTGAAATTTTACTCTAATCGCACCAAAAGAAATTTCACTTCAAAAAACAAAACAATATGTAAAAAAATGATTTCACTAAATATTAATAATAGTCGATTACAAAATAAAAATCAGTAAGAAAAGTGTTTATCCTTGCTAGAGTCATAATAAAATTTAAATTATTAAATAATATAGCTTCATAGCAATTGAAATGATCTCTGCTCTATATGTATGTGTATAAGCTTATCCAATAGGTAAGTATCTCCGTCATAACATGTTATATCAACTTGAGCCATAATTCGTAATATAATATTGTCTCGAATCTGTGGCTTATTTGATCTTGTAGGTGATGTGTTCCATGTTCAACAACCACTTGCAGTATTAATATGTTTGTCAAACAAATATCTATTATATTGTAAACAAATTGAGTGTATTTTCCTTTGAGTGTATGAATTTACAACGTTTCAAAACACAATAAAGCCTGGAGTTTACCAATTGAATTGGAAAAATTTATAAAAACGGTCTCATATTAAAATGTAGCTTTTCTTTCATATTTAATTTTATTTTCATTCATGTTAAACGATTTTGTCAATTAAGTGACTTTATATTTCGTTCGTATCTTCTTCTTATATATAAAAATGAATCGCAAAATGTGTTGGTAAGCGCATAACTCGAGAACGGCTGAACCGATTTCGATAATTCTTTTTTTATTATATTCCTTGAAGTACGAGGATGGTTCTTATGTAGAGAAAACGTAAACATGTACCACGGGCGAAGCCGGGGCGGACCGCTAGTCTTCTTATATATAACTAGCGACCCGCCCCGGCTTCGCACGGGTGCAATGCTGATACTAAATACACTACAGAAAAACTGTGAACGTTGTATATAAAAACATAGCGGCCCGCTCTGGCTTCGCACGGGTATAAAATACCGGTCAAATGTGGCTACTTGACCACATTTTTTTACTTTTTATTAGCTAACTTATTTATGTTAAACTTTTATTAACATTTTATGATTTGTTCATGTCATGAATGATTTCATCATTCACTTTTACTAGGTATTTCTTTAAAATATATTGAATCTGACATTATTTACAAATAAACGTAATACAGGTCAAGTTGACACTGATGTGGTATCTTGACCTTGCACATCAGTTTTCATAGGTAGATGCTTAACATTCTTGTTTTAGGCTAAGTTGCTATTACTTTTTAAGTCTTCGACTTTTTAAATATTGCAGCCCGAAGCTTTACAATAAACTGTTAGGCTCTGGCTACCTGGTCAAGTTGCCACGGGATTTGTAATGATTTCATACAAAGCATTACATGTCGGATAGGGTTGTCACAAATAAGACACAAATTTTAATGAACTATTTTTTTATTAAACTAAATTTAATACATATGTATATGTATATTACTTAATACTTATAGGTATTTATTAATAGGTAAGGAAACATTTATTTTTCATTAGAAATATGCTAAATCGTTGTCATCAAAGAGAGTATAAGTATCTGGATTGTCCGAAATTTGCAGCAAATTTATTGATTTTACTATGCAAAACTCGAAACAGATAAAAAAAAGGAAAAAATGCAGTCACGTTATTTTTTGTGTCAACCCTAGGCGTCGGTCAAGTTGCCACGCAGCGGTCAATGGCAACTTGACCTAACCTGTGGCATCAATGCCCAAGCAAATATTTCGACAGATGAGCCTAAAATTGGACAGTTCCCACTGTAAAATCAATCTCTAGAGTTTATTACACAACATATCAAAACTGTACTCACCTGAGATGTGCAGTTTAAGCTCTACAAACATAATAATACTGACACCGGCAAAAGATCCTTAGTCACAGTCACACTTCGATACGTTATATTGCGAGAACCAACAGCGTTACCGCTTTAAAATTAAAATATGTTGCCAATTAATATTTTAAAAACCTACCAACATCGATACGTTAGGTCAATTTGCTTTCAATTCTACAAAATTTGATATTTTGTTGTTAAACGGAAGGTGTGGTCAAGTTGCCAAGTAAAGGTCAAGTAGCCACATTTGACGGTAGATAGCCGGCCGGTACCGCCGCAAACGCTACGTCCCGCAATTTTTAAATCTGTAATATCTTCGAAAATATTCACTTAAATCATACGGTGTAAAGGGCCATATAGATCTATATTAAATGAACAATGTATTCAAGGTATTTAATTGGTTAAGGATTAATGCTGTATTGGTTAAAATCGCATCGAAAATTAGCCATTATTTGTCGTAAAAAGTAAATGACAAAAAAAAGTTATTGTGGGTTATCCATAAGAGATAGACATATACCATCGCGGACTTTTCTGTAGACCTTTTCAATGTGTACAATACTTAGTACATTATTTTGATAAAACTCGTAGGGTTCAGCCTGCGTTTGCAATGTAAGCGGAAAAAATGTAATTTTTTACGACATCACATTAGAAACCTCAAAAATAACAGTACTTCTCCACTATTTAATGGATGTTATTATACATATAAACCTTCCTCTTGAATCACTCTATCTATTAAAAAAAACCGCATCAAAATCCGTTGCGTAGTTTCAAAGATTTAAGCGTACAAAGGGACATAGGGACATAGGGACAGGGAAAGCGACTTTGTTTTATACTATGTAGTGATAGTGAAAATGAATCGCAAAATGTGTTGGTAAGCGCATAACTCGAGAACGGCTGAACCGATTTCGATAATTCTTTTTTTATTATATTCCTTGAAATACGAGGATGGTTTTTATGTAGAGAAAACGTAAATATGTACCACGGGCGAAGCCGGGGCGGACCGCTAGTTAATAATAAGTATATCTTATTAATAAAATATAATTTCTTTGTTCCAGGTAAAATCTTGCTTCGGTTGATGTTATTAGTATGAACAGAAAGATAATTATATGCAATAAGTAGTTATAGTTTATTTGTATGTGTCCCATATGTGTAAAGATATTCACTCTTATATGAGTGATCATCTTACATGATCAATGATCATGCTATACGCAACACATATCTAGCATCTAATGAAAAAAGCTACTATAACGTTAGTTAAGTGCCATACTCCTCCGTAACGACTACACCGATTATCATGAAAATTGCCTATTGGATAGGTCTGAGAATCGGACAACATCTTTTTCTTATACCTCTAAGTACGGTAGAGCAAGTAGAGTATGGCAGAACGTTTTCCGGGATAGCTAGTAAACTATGAAAAAAAGCCTATCTATATTACGCACACATCCACAACCCTTTACACACACACACACAAATACCACGAACTAACTTACCATAAAAACTCGCTCTAATAACTCCAGTAATCTAACTTCGAAGCTCTCAAAGGGAATGAGATCTCAATTACACCAGGCAACACTTCGATCCGCTCATTATAAGTTTGATGTCCACTCAGGTGTAAAATTAAAGACATTGGTAATTACCCAATAATTGTACACGTCACATGGGATGTGTATTTTGTAGGCTTTAATTTGTTTGTTTTTAATGTACGTGTTTATTTTGACGTTTCGTTTGTAAAGTACTGTATTTAATAAATAGGTGTTATATATTTTCTTTTATTATTTCCTGAATAAGCTTTATATACTCCCGTTATATACAATGTAGCTTTCGTTAATAGATAATAGTATCTATATAGAGCTATTAAAACAATTTTAAGTTAATCTTAAGTCCGTTTTGTAGTAGAAAAATATCGTCTAAGTAGTACATGCCCTAAATAACATATATTACAAAAAAACAATATAAAAAGACGTGTGGCACTTGGGGACTGCCGCGGTAAAGATATTGTATAGCATGCCTTCAAGCCACACCTCCAAGCCCGTCGGAGTGGGGAGCGTGAGGTTTTTTCGTTACGGAATTTCTCGATTCGGTCCCCGCGCTCAAGGCCCGCGATAGAAGCTATGCAATAGCTTAAAAGTTTCATAAAAAAAGTATGTCTTATTTATTCGTTAAAAGAAACATATTGCGGCATTACAATATCATAAACTTGAAAGCACATTATATCAACCATAAATTCTATACTAAACATCAAAAATACTAGTAACAGTAAAATTCGGAACGCTCAAAACCTTAGTACACAGATGCTTCACAATCATTAAACGGATGAGATGCCATAAGAGCTAAGGACAGTCCCAATCGACTGAAAAGGTCTATGTGATAAAAATAAAAGTGAAATACAATAGTAGGAAACGTTTCGGTCCGGATCGCTGGAGCGAACGGACACCTGTCTACAAATATATCGGCATCGAATATTGGTCGAGTTTTTCGTGAGTTTCGATGGTTGGAACAGATGTTAGTGTGGTGTGAAACATGCTTTATATTTATTGGAATTGGCGTGTATGAATAGGAATTGTGTAAATGTAATTGATACATGTATATTATAAGATTGAAAAGAGTTTACTTGCGTTGAATATCACGCAAATTTTATACAATTGAAAAACGGATTTAAAATTAAAATTGAAATTATTTATTTTGTGTACATGTCACGACCGTTTTTAACATTTTACAGCACAGTCATCTTGATTTCCTTATATTTTTTCGTATTTCTTAATTTTCTAGCTAAGCATAGTAATTTTAAACAAACAAACAGACTTCACAATCTTACGTCACAAACAGCACTGATCAAAGCGTATTATGTATCAAATCAGAAGTTTAAAACGTAAGGACCCTCTGATGACGTCAAACCCACATCGGTGGTCAATTAAAATCATAATTGGACCCGCTCTCAAGGGCCAAAATTTCCCGTTAAACACGCCTCGATATCCCTACATTAAAACTATCGTTATAACCCCTGTTGTAATTATTATCCGCTGATTCTTGTTAATGACTTTTGGGTAATTAGAAATTGGTATGACTTTTTTGATATGTTAACTTTTTCAGTATTGTGTTGGATGGTTGGCGGTTTTTGAAGTTTAGGATTTTTCTTATATTTTTAATGCAAAAAAGGATCAATAGAGTCATTTAAATATGTACCTCTTTCCAAAAATAATATGTATTCTAAATTCAACAATAAAATTATAAATTAATTTTAAGAATTTTTTTTATTTATTTATTTAGCATAGAATTCGGATATCGCAGATCCATTTGTTAGTAAGTAATCAACAGTATGAGATATAGGTATCTAATAGATTATTTCCCAGTTATTCTTAACTGTATAGGTGATAAGGTACATATCTACTATCTGCTTTTAAATTGAATATTTTTAAATCAACAAAACAAATTGATACCTACCGTCACTACAATCATTTGTAACCATTGTAACTCATTATTCGGAAAACAAGGAACAAATACAGCAGTGTCGGTAGGCGGGTATATGCAAATTTCATTTAGCCGTAATCCACTCAGTGAGATTGCAGTTGATTGATAGACGCAAATTGGTATAGGCTGCGCATTCTGACCCGCGGGCGACAAACCGACTACGGCTTTTGATTCTATGCACTTTCTATTGGGTGTATCACAAGGAATGTAGGGCTTTAAACTAGTATTATATAGTATTTGTGGCTTTAAATTAGGTGATAACGCGTTTTTAGTTTGTACTTACTGTACTGTATTGGCTTTGTCTGTGGTACAAAGTCGAAACCAACTCAGAAATCTTCGTGGGCTCTTGCACAATATAACACTTTATTGATGATCAAAGTCAACATATTTTTTCATATAAAAGATAGAAAGAATGTGCACATTAGATGCGTAATTACAGCATTTACTATCTAAGTTAAAATATTCACGGTGATGTGAATCGAAAGGGTTTTTAAAAATGATGCAGTGTCAGAATGAAGATTAAATTTTCGACAACTATTTGATCACATAATCTATAAAACTATATATATATATAATTGTGTGTGAATTAATATACTTATAATTTATAACAAAAGTTTTTATATTCCATATACGCAATATGTACTAAGCAATTGCCATAGGTAAAACTCTATCGCAAACATTCCTTACACTATAATAATGTTGTAGATGGCAAAATTTTCATACCATTGAACAATAAATGCATAAAATTTTATGCTAACGCGACACTATTTTGGCAAATGAGATCTTTGACACTAGATATTCGCGATTTCGAGAGGAACCCGCTGAACTTACCACTATTTTAGATGTCCCATTTTAACGATGTCGTATTTTCTTGCTTTGATTTAAAAATTTGAAATGAAAATGTAGAACGTGTTAATATTAAATTAATATATTAATAAATCTCGTTAAAATTCATTAAATTATAATATTCTCTACTTTTCACTGCTATATTAACTAATATTTATGTGCCATAGATTGATTTTATAATCAAGATGGCGGCCAAAACGGCGGGAAAGTGTAAAAACAATAAAAGACAAACAATAGCCATAAACACTACTTGTGGTTAAAGCTGAACAATTTTAATTCCGAACAAAACACGATAAAACGAAACTATAAAATGGCGAACGGTGTCAACCCCAATTAGTACTATAAAAATACTCGTAAAAGTAATAACGAGAGGCTTCGTGCTGTCCACTGAAATACTAGTGTTATTATGTTTTTTATGCGGCATATTTTGAAATAGTGGCCCTTGCGTTTACCGCTGATCGTTAAAACCAAACAAAAGAGGAGGATGTGTGAATTTGTATTCTTATTAAAAAAAATTGTAAACAAAAAACTCTACTTTTTCATTCCTGTGAACTGTAACTTACATAAAAATATTTTTGAAGTGAAAACTTCTTTAGCGGCGTTGAGCACTTTTTCTGTAATGGGTATAAAATCTTAAACTCGCGTCAGGACACGTGACCTGATCGAAAAAGCGTAAGACGGATACTGTTCCAAAATATCAAACATGCTCAACGTTAATAATCAAGTTTTCACTTCTGCCGGCACTCCTGGAGTGCAACCCGTCTTTTTTTTTAACTGAAAATAACCGTAGATGTTAAATTTACGTTCAATTCATTAGAAAAAAAAAATGATTCGTCCCATGTTAATATTTTTTCAATCTTGAACGAGTGTAATAAATACTATTGATCCGTATTGGAACATCGGTTACTTGTATCAAAACACTGTTATTATTAAACTAAACACAGATTACACTAGACTAAATAAGATATGCTAACCATATTACAACTTTGTTATATCAAATATTTACTACAGTGTAAACAGGCTTTCAGACGTCCGCTTATATTACCGTCGTTTACATAACCTTTCAATTAACCAAAGGTATAATAAGTTTGTCGAGTTTGATAAGTCTTACAAGCAAATAAGGTCTCGTCAAATATACTAAGTAATAATGTTATAGGTAAATAAGTCGTCTAGACTACTATGTACGACAACAAACAGTAGACGTTAGATATTAATATGAATAAAAATACATTTTAAACAATATTCTGCATTATATTAATAACAACATAAATGTCACAGCTAAAAAAATTTAGTATCAAGAGTTCCATTTTATAAAAAAAAAACATAATCCATAAGAATCCATATAATACAGCGCAAACAAAACTCAAAATTTAATCTCTCAAGGAAAAACATCGAACAAACCTATCAATATCAAAAGCAAACGATATTTAAGACAAACACTGTAACAAATTACCCAGCTGGTAACATATCTATTGCTAGCTGGCTAATATTAACTGTACAAACGGTTTGTAGGTAAACACTGCGCCTATACGCGTCGATTCAAAGACCAATATTTCCTAAGCCCCCTTGTATTTGCGATTTACGCTGATGTCAAACAGTTTCGTTTGGCTGGATTCATATCGGTACGTGTTATTAAATATAATCGCTGGAGTTGATATCGTTTTTCAAGTGTTTTGATTGGAGTGTAAAATGTTCGAGTGATGGGTTGTTGAATGTGTGCTATTGAAATGGAAATTAGTATCACTTATTATATTTATTGATAGGCAAACGAATATGTTATGCCAATGGCTACGTACCTACGTAACAAGCGCCTAATGCATAATTCGTAATAAGTCGAGTCGACTAGTCATTTGCTTTTGAAAATACCCATACCATAATACAAAGAATTGATCTTGTATAGTTGATGTTTTGATATTGAGCCTTTTTTTGATGACATGTTAGTCAAATATATTACAATCAATTTGCCCTTCACATCTATGCAGATAGCTACTATCTATATAACACTTTTACTTGTGTTCTTAAAACCTCTTGTTCATTTGCTATTTCATCTCAATTATTTATGAAAAATAGTTTAAGTGAAATACCTAATCGGTTCTTGTATCGTCAAAATCTGTATTCCCCAATGAATAAACAGCTGGAGCGTCCCTTTAGTCAATATTTATATAGGCCCCATCAATTATCAGCGTGAAGTCATGCTTGAAATCGCGGTCTTCGTTGTAGATTTAATCGATATTACTTTGGGATTACGCGATATTTCGGTGTGAAATAATTTACGGATTAGTAATGATTTTCCTTGAATAGATACTGTGTAGATAAAACAAAGGGGCAAGTACGAAATATCAATGTAGAGTAAGATGTAATCCTACTTTATATTAATCAGTAATTTGATATTTATACATATCAAATGTTTAAATGTTTGTTTTAATATTAAATTCAAATTACCTATTACATTCTTCTACAAATTAAAAGCCACACAACCTCACATAGTCTCGTCATTCATAAAAGTTGTTTTTAATAAGATTGAAGAAAAAAATATCCTATAGGTATCGTCCTATTCTTAAAATTGCCATAATTCAGCTTATAATACACTAACTATATAAAACAGAAGCGTCTAGAAACTATAGATAGTAAAGACAAACTCATTACGATGTTTCTTCCCCGTTCCAAATTAAGTTCAGACAATCCAAACATTGTCTTCGTTGATTGAGATTAATTGGCAATGGATATTGATAGTGGATTCATTAAAGAGTTTTATTGGTACGCTTAGTACATAGGTTTTCTACGAAAAGGTTTGAAGGGTCTGTTCTTAAGTCACAATTGTACTTAGGTAGACTCTACGACATTGGGCCTTCAAGAAAAGAGCTTATTTGTCCATAAAAGGCCGGCAAAGCACCTTCTAGTGTTGCAAGTGTTTATGGGCGGTGGTGACCACTTAACATCAGGTGGCCCACCTGCCCCTTTGCTTGCTCTGACATAAAAAAAAGATTCTAGGGAAGCGCGCTCCATCTTAGGCCACATCTCAGCTTACTATCAGGCGAGATCGTGGCCAAGCGCTCCCCTATTGCACCATAAGAAAGAAAACTTATTGCTCGTTGTGTGGCATTTTTTAGCAACATAACTATGTATGTCTATATGTATATAACCGATTTCTTTAGACTCAATTTCGACTCACTTCAATCAGTTTTTGACATACTTTTATTAGCTTCACCTGTATGTACGAATGTAACATACTTCTTTAGACTCAATTTTCACCCTAAAGACAAACAGACAAACTTAATTATAACATTATTCACCTATCAAGGATTGGTGACAATACAATAATTTCATGAGTTTATGTATCGAGGAAGGTTATGTTATCATCGCGTTGACATATACATACATATAAAAAATGGCACTGAATCGTAAACAGCATCCCCTTTGATACATCAAAGCATCTCATAATACTATACACTTGACTTGAGCCTGTAGATTTTCAAAATTAACATAACGATTCAGTAGGTTTGAATTATTAATAAATAATTATCTATAGGGACTTACTTCTTAGTATTATGCAACTAAAGATTTTGTATGTTTGAATGTGCGAATCTCAAGACATTCAGCAGTCTACGCGAATATGGACAAAATAATATTATTGAATAATTTATTATCCAGAAACTAAACTTACCTTCATACATAAGTATGTATAAACAAATAACGTTATTGCAAAAATAAAATCGAGTTCTTAGAAATGTTTATAAGCTTTTTCAAAGAAATATCTTTAAATATTTTTCTTGTTTAACTCTTATTGCAATAATAAGTTATACGTAAAGCAATATCCGCATGCAAGTGATCTTCAAAGAATTATGGTAAATACATCCTTCTGTGGATGACGTCACGTTTCCTGCTTATTTAGGAGATATAATATCGTCAATAAATCTCATTTCTTTCTAGAAAGATTACATTAGTTGGAAATGGAATTTGGTTTTACATTTCTATTTGTCAGATACTTAAGTAAGTTATTTTCTAAAATACCTCAAATATTTTTATTTCAATTATGTTTTATGTACAGTATATCTAATTCATATAAGTTTTTACACCGGGTTAACCCAGTTCCATCGAACGGTATCTACCTATATAAAGAGTACTTATGAAATACTTAAAAAAAATGATACACCTACAGATATAATAACTGTTAAAAGGAATTTTAAACTGGAAGCTCTATTTCACGGAAATCAGCTCTTTGTCAGAAACATGTGAGCTCTATATTAACAAGTAAAATTCATAGCTCTTCAGCCTTCCTAGAAATGTAAGCAAATTACAAATTTCTGTTTAATTTGAGCAACATGTGACCGATTTATATCAATTAGTACAGAAAAGGACAGCTATAATAACTTCCTGATGGCATTTATGAGTAGAAAGTGTTCATTTTATCATATACAACTAGCAGATATACATGCCTTCAATCGTGTTGCTACGCGAGTTGGTATGGTATGTATGTGATGGTTGGTATTGGTTGCTACCTACCTATTAGAAAGAGAAGTGTTAAAATTAAAGCATATTATGTGCTAATCCAGACTTTAATCTATATTTGTACCAAATTTTATCTGATCAGTATTTGCCTGAAGAAGAAAGAAATAATTTGGAAAATCCAAAAGTGCACGCCTCATAATTTTTTTTTAATAAATATTTATTAATTATTATTTTTGTTTATTTAATAACAATTAAACCACATCGAATCAGACCCTGAAAAATGAATGGGTTCTATTCCTGAGCATACTCAAGCGTAAGAGAAAAAAAAAGACTCGATAAGTAAAGTATTTCGGTCGCTATCGTGTTAACAAGAAAAAGGATCCGCACATACAGACACACGGACGTCCAAGACAGAACTTTTTTAAACTGTTTTTTAACTAGTTTAAATAACAAAAATGACATCAAAAATATCATGAACGTTAAAAATAGTGTTTTTTCTTAATATGTGTTTGTATGTATTATCTTACAAGTGCAATGTATGATACATAAAGACATTTTAAGTTTGAAAAATCAGATGTTTTGCGCGAAGTGACAGTAGTACCCACCTCAACGCTTCGCTTATGAGGCGTGCAATAGTACCTAATTAAACTATCTATTCACATTTCCTATCAGAAATTTCCATGTTTACACCATTATTAGATAGGTTACCACAAAATGATTGAAAAAACGATTCTAACATCAATATACTTAAATTATATCAACTTAAAAATCGAGCTACATGCACCCCTAAAGACAACTCCAATTCATATAAAATCTCAACTTTTATCGCGTATCTACATACACTTGGATCTATTATACGGAGTCCGGTTACCAAATATCAATAGGAAAATACATCTATCCGGTCGCTCAATGCGCAAGCACGCTTCCCGCATATACCAAACTTTATGTTGTA
Source organism: Colias eurytheme (assembly GCA_907164685.1). Taxonomy (NCBI): domain Eukaryota; kingdom Metazoa; phylum Arthropoda; class Insecta; order Lepidoptera; family Pieridae; genus Colias; species Colias eurytheme. The sequence continues at coordinate 35,249 of CAJQZN010033086.1, forward strand.
TTATATCAGGTTTTTTCGCTACATTTTACGATTTGTTTCCATTGTTTGAAGTTCTTAGAATCCTTTTAGCGTTGGCCGTTTTTTGAGTATTTTTTTTGTTTCACCGCTTTGGGGGGACTAGTTAAATTTGTAGGAATATTTATGTAGTTAACAGATTTACAGAACTTTAATGATAGCTACAGAATAGCACACGTATTTTACATTAGATTCGATAGTTGACTTTGTTTAAAGACAAATGTTAAAAGCGATGTCTTCTGGACTTATTATGACCTCCAGAAGTGACTCTGGGCCAAACAACGAGTTTAATAAAAATTCCCAGATCTTTTGCAGACCCCTTTTAGTTATTTCAAAGACATCTGACAATTCTCCAAACATTCTCACATAATAAACATTCAAATTAGTAATTATGAGCATTACATTACAACATTAATAGCATTCTAGTTTAATCTTATCAATTATTGTCCCTATTAGACGGGATAGTCTCGTAGTATAATCTTCGTTATGGAAACCGCATTTACATCAGGTCTGCGGTGTTTAAGATTAGCAAGACGAACACTGCTAATTGTATTTCTTGGATGCTTTATACTAAATGTTGAGTAAATAAAAGGAATATATTTATACTAGCTTACCGCCCGCGGCTTCGCCCGCTTTATCTGAAACCTAATAAATTATATACAAAAACCTTCCTCTTAAATCACTCTATCTATTAAAAATAAACCGCATCAAAATCCGTTGCGTAGTTTTAAAGATTTAAGCATACAAAGGGACATAGGGACAGAAAAAGCGACTTTATTTTATACTATGTAGTGATACATTGGGTTCCTTCTGTTTTAATTTAAATAAAGAAAGAATGAAACCATTTATTCCATAATTCCGACACACACAAACACACAAGAATAGCATTGTAAATTGTAAATAATAGGTAGGTATTAGAAAACATAAATTTATGTGTGTGTGTGTAATTTCAAAAGTACTTTTTAACTGTATCCTATCTGTGTTTATAGACTTATTTAATGAATAACAATTAAAACAGAAAAATCTGTATTTTGATAATTAGTAATAAAATATATTCATAAAAATATCTCAATCTAGTCATAGACAAATATAATGATCTAGTTATACTTTTTTTTGAGGCTCGACTATAAATAAAATACATATTATAATATAATATTTCCATTCAGTTTTGTAAGTAAATAATCGTATAAAACACATAATAATATGTGTACGCCAGGCCTAAAAGGATACATTATCCATAAATAAGTAACATAAAAAAGCTTTTTGTTCTTCATAAAACCACTAAAATGAAGTTTGATTGCGCATTTAACGTTGGAACGTATTTTTCTTATATGATAAAGTTTTTGGGAAATTTTGATTTAACATTGTGTGGAAAAATTCGTAAATTTACAGAGAAGCTATTTAAACAAATGGAATAATCGAAAAAAAAGTTATTAATTTTTACAAATTATTGCTCGAATACAATCAATGCTTATTCCTTACGAATACGATTCGAATTCAAAGCTGTAAAAATTAAACGTTTTCTGAGGTCAAAATAAAACGTCTTAGTATTTTGTGAAAATTCATATAAAACTTTTCACTTTTTTGCCCTTTCAATCTAACAATAATTTAAGATTTAATAATATTATGAACCAAAAAGATCCTCAAACATATTATATTATTATAATCAATACATATAACACCCCAGTAAAAAAATGCATCAAGAGTCACATCCAGTCTCTATACTTCCAAGATTCTGACTGACTGTCTGCGGTGAAGATAAATATCGTACACGGAACTAAAATGAACGGCTGGAAGTGGTTAAGACGGAGACGTGCATTATTTATAATTTAATATGCATGAGATCCGTTGAGTGCGCCCTTACATCGAAATATTAAGCAAATAAAACTGAATGTATGTGGCCGTTAAACTCGCGTTGTTTTAACAGTTTTTACGAACGTGATTCCTTGTTTTGCGGTAACACTGAGATTATAGAATGATGCGCGGTTTCAAATAATTCTTACTTATTTTAGGATGGTTTTTAGTAGCATATATTATTTAATAACTTTGTTCTTCTTCTTTGTAAATCTAGCAGTATTAATTTGTCTACTAAATGATCATAATCTAAGGCATTAAAAACAATTTAACATTTACCTACAGTTCACAAATCTCCATAAAAAAGTATCAAAATTCGCCGATAAAATTCACACAAAAAGAAAATATATTAATCAAAAAATATATTACCAGAATTGGAGAGGTGTTAATATTTCATCCCACATAACACTCAAGAAGTCAAATTAGGCTGAAAATTATGTTAGCAGCAACGTAAAAAGTCCTCAAAAGATTTTCAAAGAGAAAGGTCGTTTCAGTAAGCCCCTGCCATTATAACCGGATACTTATTAAAGCGTAAATAAAATAAACTCTACGTACATGTAAAAAAGGTTTAAATTCAATTACGCGCTCGTTTCGAGCCCGTTGAAAGTCTGACAGCTAAAACAGCTTGAAAACTTGAACTTGACAGCTTGAAATTTAACAAATACTAGGAAAGAGATTGTGCAATATATTGTTCCTTGCCGCCATGCATACTTATTGCTGTTTTAAATTCATTTAATATTTAAAACATTCGCAGAATAACCTCACAATGCATGTATTCTGTTTGTACTGAGAAGTCATAATGTTTTTGTCATCATTTACTTTGTCTTTTTGAATGTTTTTTTTTATAAAAAATTATGATAATAGCGAACATAACAATTAATTTTAAATCGTGGAAAATGAAAATTTAAGGCTGTTATAGTCTCAGTTATTATTCTGTACATTCATATAGATACTTGAATAAAGAAGAAACTGTTAGGTACCTTGTAGTTAATTCTATTCTATTCCGGCCAATTTCTATTCTCCCCACTCTGTCTAAGATCTTGGAACGCTTGATCAATAAACGCCTGATGAACTTTTTAGAGTCTAATGAATTACTTTCACCAGGACAATATGGCTTTCGGTCAGGTAGGTCGACTGACGATGCTGTTCACGAACTAACCAATAACATTGTTTGCAATTTGGATAAGAAAAAGAAATGTATTGTGGTTTTCCTTGACCTAGCCAAGGCCTTTGACACCGTATCAATACCACTCTTGTTACTTAAGTTAGAAAGGATCGGTGTCAGAGGCCTTCCATTACAATTACTGGGAGATTACTTAAAACATAGAAAGCAGCGTGTAAAAATAGACAATTGGGTTAGCGATGAACTACTTGTGCAGTACGGTGTCCCACAGGGTAGTGTTCTTGGACCTAGCTTATTTCTTGTGTATCTAAACGATTTATGCCAACTTCAACTGGACCATGGTAAAATACTGTCTTTTGCAGACGACACAGCACTTTTGTTCACGGGTGACTCATGGACAGAAGTGTTTCAAAGTACACAAAAGGGCTTTGATCAGATTTGTGAGTGGCTAAAATGTAATGTTTTAACGTTAAATGTGGATAAGACTAAATATATTGCCTTTGCATCAAAAAAAAATCTTCTTCCACCTGTAAGTTACAAAATTACCTCACATACATGCACACCTATGACTAACCTTACCTGCTCTTGTCCTCCTATTCAAAGAACTGACACTATCAAATATCTTGGAGTTTACTTGGATCAAACTCTCACATTTAAGCCTCACATTGAAATTTTAGTTACACGGATTCGCAAACTGATATATATATTTAAAATTTTGAGACATATTGCTGATTTCCGGACAATAAAAATGGTATACTCAGCTCTATGTCATTCAATCATTAATTATTGTATTAGCTCCTGGGGAGGCGCTTGCAAGGTACACCTCATAGAAGTTGAAAGAGCACAAAGAGCCTTACTCAGAGTAGGAGCTGGTTTACCATTTCGCTATCCTACTTGCGAACTATACAAACGCTGGGATGTACTAACTGTCAGACAGACTTTTATCTTATCAATTGTAATAAGGCAACATGCACAAATAAACTATGATCCGAATTTCAATAGGGACAAGCGTAGAAAAGATATTATTTGTAAAAAGAACTCTTTTAATTCATGTCTATCACATAGATTTTATTATTTTCTCGGGGCATTTTTATACAATAGAATCAATAAGTCTATCTCAATATACTCTCTTAGTACATCAAGGTGCAAGACGTCGGTATGTAAATGGCTCAAAAAATTAGACTATCAAACAACAGAAAATTTTATTCATTCAATTCGGTAAATAGAGAAACTGAAACGTACATACTCCATCGCAAAAACCCATCCACACCTTACCGTCAATCACTCACTCACACACACACACACATACACGCGAGCACATACGCACACTCACTCACACACTCACACACGCATACACAAACACACACATTATACACATAGTATATCAATTCACTTTAACCTTTCACCTCATCTATAATAATTTATAATATGTCCATTGGTAATTTTTTCTATTTTAATTTTTCATTTAACTTTAGTTACGATTAATTCTTTCTCATTTCATGCTCACGCTCATTGTTTATCTTATAGATGTGATTGTTAATGCTTTGGGGGCCTGGTGACCCGTAACACAAGTATTTTATACTTCTCGCGGGCACCAGTCTCTCACAAATGTTAGTGTTAAGATATTATATAGATTAACAATGTATATATATTGTGCATTTGTGATGAGAAAAATAAATAAATTTTAATTAATTAATTAAGTTAAAAACTGTATGTAGTTAAAATGATATAATACGGTAGAGTCACGCAGAATTTGACAGTTATAGTTTATTTCATTCGATTTGTCACGTTGAAAACTAACGTTTAAAACTTCTTAATTAACAGTACATCGTATATTCATTATTACAATATTATTAACATAGGTTTCAAGAAGCACATCCTATATTACTGAATGATTGCACACTACATCTCCGCTCGTCACGAGACACCGGTCAGTTCATCAGAGACTGTCAGACGTGACAATATGACGGTCATCAATTCTGTGCCTCCAGTGAATAAGGGAGTAAGACGAGTTATTCCCTT